>VWZK01002043.1:4344-58531 GCA_013396935.1 Baryphthengus martii
TCTGTTCCAGAAAAGCAGAATGATGCCTTGCTTTGTAAACTCTGGATACCAGGAATCAGAGAGATGAAGGTGCATTCCATTGACAGCAGTGGGGAGCCATGCTGTAATCGTGGACACCAGGGGATTATTGTTAGCGCTTCTCTGTTGGTTTTTGTACTGTTTATAACACTACTTGGGGGTTTGTAACTTCAGACAGAAAGAGAAGCCTCTGAATCTGAGGTTTCCTTTAAGTTATTTTAATATTGCTATAGTTGTTAAGTCATTTTATTAGCAGTCTCTCCAATTTCATTACATTTACATACATATATCTTATCTGAACCAGTTAAGGATTTTCACTACAGTTTGATTTTAAAAAATAACAAATGATTTAAACTTAAAATGATGAAAAGAGATTATTTTCCCTAAATGATATGCATGTGTCTGCAGTTTCTACACTCATGCTCATATAGTGTGAATGTTGGACTTACTCAACTAAAATCCTTTAAAAAGCATGATTTGTATCAGATAAACTAGTAATGTGTAAACTAAACTTGAAGACATGTAATCATTGCTGCTTTGTGAGAAGACATAATATGAGTGTTTTCAAAGTTCCATGGAAATGGCCTTTTGTAAAAACAAAGATTTATTTGAATTTTCAATAGGTGATTGATCAAGCATCACATAGTACTAATAATTGTAGTGAAAAGCCTTAAGTACCAAGTTTTGGAGCAGCAGTACTTGTAATTTTATACTGGTATTTAAGACTTGTTGCAGAAGTTAAATCATACACTGACTGTTAATGACAGAAGTAGTTGCCTCTATCACTTTACTAGTGAGGTTTCTAAATTAATGAGTGCAAGCTTAAAAAAAGAAAAGTAAGAATCCCTGTCACTTTTTTTCATGGATCTACGGATTCAGAAGCCTTTATATGAAAGTAATATAAACATATGCAAATGTGTATATACGATAGCATGGCCACCTTTGTTAGAATGAATGCCTGTAATAGAAGGGGATTACCCTTTGATTTTGATATAGGTGAATAATTCAGCTGGACTGTACTAAGCAGAACATATTTTTATCCATTCACTTCTACCTTTTTTTATAATTGTCAGATTAATGCTTAAGATAAGTGAAATTTATCCCAATGCTCTTAACGCTGTTCTTACTAGCTGTGCTACTGGAGATTTCAATAAGTAGTCCTGTGAACAGTAAAACATAATTCCTAGTGAAAAGTAGAATTTATTTGTTCTTGTTGGAAATCTCATCTTGCCACATAAGCACTGCTTTGCAGCTATCACTTCACTGAGTTTTTATGTGCACTGTTTACCATCAGGTTCTGGTAAAGCAGATTGTAAGTTGCTGCTCATAGTCAAATTTAGTTCCTATGATTATATTTTCTTGAGTTCCCACTAAAAGAAGGAGCAAAAAGAAACTGATTCAACTCTTCTGTGGTCAGTGATACAAATAGTCTATGTGTCAAGGAGAACATACCACGCCAATAATTATTGGACTTCTCTGGACATAAATACATGCTTCTCTAAAACCAAAATGTCAGTCACAGTAGACCAAATAGTGGTATAAACTCCAAAGGAAATAATGTAGTTTTCCCAAAAATGGGGCTAGCATATCTTAGTAGTTTCAAACACTACCTCAGTTAGGCTAGAATATTAAAAGATTTGTTTTAATGACTAGTTGGGGTTACATCAAACAACTCCGTGTTATTTTTCTGCAGTTAAAGCAAAATAAGCAAATTTTATCACCTGTATTTAAAAAACAAAAAACACCTTTGTTCATTTGTTAGCAGTTTAATTCATAGCACTTAATGTAGAAAGCACCATAGAAAGACCTCTGGTTATAAAAAGGTAAGCAAAAGCAATGTCAGTATACTTTTTGAAAGCATCTACATCCTGAAATGCTTATGTGTTCTGAAGTAGTTGCTTATATGGGGATATATGACAACAGAAACTTGACGTACAAATTATGGCTGCGAATTAGTTCTAAAATGAGAATTTTTTTATTATTTTTTTTTTCCTGAAAGTGTATGAGTGTCAGTGTATTTCAACAAGTATACATCAAGGCTGTAAAGTCTGTACTGTACATAACATACAATATTTCTAGAATTAATTTACGTTAAGCTTAATGTTTCATTTTAATTGGCAAATGAAGGGATACTGGTATTGAAGGAATTTGATATTGGCCTAGTTGTAAACTGTGAATTTCTAATTCTGTAGATTTCTTTTTGAAATATCCCTTTCAAAGTTGTGATTTGGGGGTTTTGTTTCATGATAAAACAGCAGTAAATAAAAACTATGCTTATATTAACCCTAATAATCCTTCCACTTCTCCTAGAAAGGTTTACAAGGGAAGCTGACAGTCCACCCACTTTGAATCTCTCCAGTCTGAATGATTGGTGATACTGTCAAATAAATGGTTAAGCATAGAGCTTTCACTTTCGCTGTGCACAAATATCCTTTGGTTGCTGTGGCAGAGAAAATTCCTGAATGATTCAACATACTAACACAAAATACTCAGCTCTGAGGTGAAGAGCCTCTGTGGGGAGAAGAGCATGGCTGTGAAACCAGTCCCATTTAGTCCACTGCTTTAACTGGCCAACTTTCTTGGTGTGCTCTGACAGTCAGTGGAAAAGAATAGCCCTTTCCAAAGAGCAGAATGCTAACTGAAGCCCCACCGCTGCTGGAAGGCCTGCTTCCCCTGCGTGGGGAGGGGAGGACAAAGCTGAGTGCTCTGTGTGTGGTTTTGGAGAGACCCTTTTTCAGCTGTCTGAAATTCAGAGATGCAGAATGCTCCCAGCTGTTGTGGAGGACATCACTTGGAGCTGGAGGTGGTCAGGCTATGAGGAGCTTAACTTGTATGTTGGGCCGCTGGCATACTGTGCTTGAAACAGTCGCTCTTCCTCATCTGACAGTTCTTACTTGACCCGACGTGTGTACCCTAAATGTGCTCTCATTGGTTTTGTTTGTTTTCTTCCCAAGCCAGTATGAAATGTTGAATTATTCAGTAGCTTAGGGTGCAGTGGTTTGGCACACTGAAGTAAGCTGCCCTTTCAAACCTTTGAAAATGAAGCAGTGTGAGAAACCTGCTCATTTCTTTGTCATTTTATTTTGAAACATACGTAGTGGTCTTGAATGAGAGTTGTAATTTGCAGTGAAAGACTGAAAAAACTTACAGCACCTTTACTAGCCACCTGAAGACAAAAGGTAGTTATTTGAGAAGTAGGTAATAATCAAAGCTTAGTGACAGATGAAAGAGTTGTTGTTCCTTCTTAGTCTGCGTCCTGGTATTGGTATTTGGCTGTTTGGACTGCATGAAGCTGCCGTTACCTTGTAAGTGAACGTGAGCTCAAGCCAAGCAATCACAGTGGAAGAATTCTTGCCAGGCTTCAGAACATCTCCGAAATGTTTGCTCACCTCCCAGTGGGGCTGTACAGAAGGCCTGTTACAGCTTTGCCGGAGCCAGCTGAAAGCAAGTCCTGTTAGCTTTTAAGTTACACTTCTATTATCATGTGCTCATTAAAGGTATACTAGGCAAGAGTAAAGTCTGTGAATTATAAAAGACATATAGGAATATGCTAGAAACCATGTTTGTATTTCACTAGAAGCCTCCCCTCTCCCTGGCTTTGTTTAACTCCTAGCTCTGGTTCCTTGGATAGTTTTGTTTTCAACAGACATGTATGTTCAGTAAAGAATGTGGATTTTCTTTGGCCTGTTTTTGTAACGTAGATGGACGGCAATGCCACAGCATGCACAAATTGCACATTTTGCTTGAGTTGCTTTGTAAAATACACTATTTTATTTGAGAATAGATAATTTATGCCAAAAAGTGTAACATGCCATTTTGCCACTAAAATAGGGTGTTCTAGCACAAGATGCAGTGTCTGAGGTGGGGGGAAAGGCAGACACTTTGTAGATTCAGTTGAAAAATTGTTCCAGTACTGGGCTGTCAACATCCCTAAAACTGCATCACAAGAGTGTATCTAAATTAATCATTCTGAGGAGGAAAAGGATCAAGGAAAATCTCAAGGCTTATTCTTCCCTGTCCTGTGTGGTCTTTTTTTATTTAGTAATCGCTGCTACATATTTGGAGGTTATAGTGTTTGTAGGTCACTGAACAGACATTGAAAGCTGATTTATATTGTATACCTGTAACATAGAAAGAAAAAGTATTTATATATTTTCCGTAAGAATATTGCATTGAGCTGTGTATAATTTAAACAGAGGCTTTTCCCAAAATGGTATTGCCCACCTTGATTTTTTTTTTTTTTGTGGTTTTTGGTTTTTTTTGGGGTTGTTTTTTTTTTTTGTATAGTGTGTACAGTTTGTCAATGGGCATTGAAAGCCTCCTGAAGCGTAATCTTATCAAAGGGATGCATTGTTAATAAAATCTACTTAAAACTTCTTACAGTTGTTGTGGTCTCATATGTACCTCTCAGCACTAGAAATTGCTTGGAATTTTATTTCTGTTCCTAAGTTACTAACTACCTAGACAACCTGAAGTTCTCCAAATAAACATTTGCAAAAACGTATTTTACATTACTGCATTATGAGTTGTCTTATAAAAACAGAAGAGGACTCTAATAGGTTGTACACCATTTTTATTTTTAAAAAATCAGCATACTGATACTGAGAATAATTTTCCATTGTATAATGGTTTAAGTATTAGCATTTCTACAAGAGCTGAACGCTGAATTATAAACAAACCAAAATTTACAGTGTTGAACTCCTTCAACCCTTAATGCCAAACACATCTTAAAAAATACAGAAATTATTGAGTCTCCTCACTCATGCAAAAATACTTGTATAATCCTTATTTCTAGATCTAGTACCCAGACTGTACCCTTTGAGTGGCACAAAGACATTATCCCCCTTGGAATCCTTGTGTCTGTGTGCTTTTTAAAAAGCACAGCTGTTTCATGAAACACCACCCATCAGGGTCACCAAGCAGAAAGGTTTATAGATAGAGTGGAGCCAACTTATCACCTGGCAAAGTGTTCCCTTGCTTCCAGATAATGAAATTTCATTTTCGGATTTCCCCAGGAAAGACCAAGGAAGCTTAGGTGGGAATAGGTCACAGTGTTTCACCCCACCATCAGGACGGCACAACTGGCTGCCATTGCACCCACCTTCCTCCACTCTCTCCCTGAGCTGAATTACTGCAGTCAACCCCCAGTGAGAGCAGCTTTTTCAAAAGCAGTAATTTGTGCTTTGTTACAGCTGTCCTCTGGCATGAGGAACTGCTGCATGTTGAAATTTTAAAGATTTTTTGGGATAGTCTGATTTTTTTTTAATTGATTTTTGACTTACATGTATAAACAGCTTGATTTAGGATACCTTTCAAACTCTTTAAATAAGCCTTTTTTGGAAATGCACAGCCTGAAAGATTTTTTTTTTTTTTTTTTTTTTTTTGGTTGTGGCAAAACAGCTCCCTTGTGTTCGTTAGCCTTTTAAACTAAACAAGTATGTATGAATTGATAACACTTTAAAGAAGGAAATGTTCTAAGTATAAAGATACCACGGTATCAGACTTCACTGTAATTCAAAGGAGAGTAACATAGAGGGAGGAAAAGTCTCTGCTGAATAGCATCAGCCTCCTCTCTTACTTCCCTCTTGTCTGTCACACTGCAGCTCAGCTAAATGTGACCAGCCATGTTTCCTTATTCCACTGTCTGATGGCTGAAAGGAGGGACCGTACTGCCTTTTTTTTTTTTTGTTCTACTCAAGTAAATGGGTGTGACCTACACGTGCACAGGATACTTCCAACCACACTTCACCGTGTATTTGTACCTTTGTACCTCACCTTGGCCTGCCTCAAGTCTTCTCCCTCAGTCTGCAGTCAATGCTTGTTCCAGCCAACGTCTACCTGAGCTCTTGGTTTTCCTGTTGCAACACAGCTCATGGATATTACAGCAATATCTGTAAGCAACAGTATAAAACCCTGATGTAGTTCAGTATCAAAACTCACTTCTGTCTGCAGCTGCTTGGTTTTTAGGACGTGTGATTATGAGCTAGTTACAAACAAGGAAGATCAAGTGGTAAAAAACACTTCATTTTTTTCACTTTTGAGAACTGGTTATTCTGTGCTTTTTAGTTGAGTTATTTTATTTATAAAAGATTCTAGACAGTGTTATAAATAGTCAAAAGCAAAGGATTTCTTGTGCACTCAGGCTAATCTGATGAGACTTTCAGATACAACTCCAGCTATTCTGATTCATTACAAATGTGCATTTTTTAAAAATCAAAATGGAAGACTGAATCCACTGATGCCTACTATAGGGATTCTGTGAATCACAACAAACCCCTTTTTTTTAATATATGCAAAAGTAATGGAAGATGTAGCTGAGAGGCAGCCTGACTATCACATTCTTCACAAATAGGATCCATACACCTATGCATCTGACTAGAGTGTCTGCTTTATCTGGTTGGGTCTTGATACCTACATGCAAACGTTATTGCCAAAAGAAGTTAAGTTCATGTGCACAAGTGGAGAGATAGTGCCATGGTAACACCTCTGCAAACCGCTGTCCTGCTGGAAAAAACACCAAACAGTTCCTTTCTACATAACTCCCCACATTCCTTTGTTTAGTTGAGGACTTTTAAAATCCTAAACAAAGTGTCCAGGCAGAGAAGGCAGAGGTGTGTCAAGCCCCAGTTACCAGCAATGGGAGTGGCAGCCCACTAACAGGGGCCTCTACTTTAAAAATCTGTTTTCTGTGTTTTACCTACCGAGTGTAATAAGGCAGGTGAATTAAAAGCTCATTGGATTCTGGTGCACTGGGTGTCATGCCTAGAGAAGTCTTCTTCTAATTTCTTCTAGAAATTTCTTCTAATCTTTCAGTAATGTGCCACACATAGCCCGTGTTGATTTGAGGAAGGGAAAATACAGCCCCCCTCCCAATGTCAGTGGGCAGAGGCAGACTCCAAATCTGGGTGAGGCTCCCTGCACAGTGGCACCGTGCACGCAGGCCAGGGGTGGCCAGAGCACAGAACAAGTACACACAGATTAGTGCAAGTAAAGCACATTCCTTGAACGCAACATACCTCATTTTTTAACTTGCTTCTCTACTTTCGGAATACATCTTCTATTCCTGCAAAATATAGTAGTTCTTTGCACGGCTGTGATCTAACCTTCTACATCATACAGGCCACAAAACAGCCTGTAAATCTTATATAATGCCTGTATCTTGTGATGAAACCATAGCACACATCATTCCTGTGCACAAGACAGTATTTTGAAACCAAGCCTGAAGCAAGAGCCTTGCAGCATTAGAAGTAGGGTAGTTGGGCTTGTGAAAGCCTTCATCAAAAGAAGTTGTGGTTTTAGAAATTCTAATTTATATTGTGTAAGGAAACACTGGATAGGCACAGGTGGAGAAGAGTACGTCAAAGCCTCCTCCCTAGGCAGCGCACATCTGTTTGTGAAATGTATCTCAGACTGGTCTTTCTGCCAGTTGTGTCTCTGGGTGATGAGACAGCACCTTCATTTAAAATATCTAAGTAGTAGTGTGGCTGGTACTGCACTACTGGCTGTTCTGATGTGCTTGCTTCTTGTGTTTCCGCTCTTTGATAGGGATCAGATTCAATCGCAAGATGAGAACAATAAGCAAGATTTTCAAAACAAGTATGAGCCTGAGGTGCGTATATGAGTGTGGAATCCCTCTCTCTATTTTCATTATAATAAATCCAGGATGAATTGTGACCATTAATCTTATCTTCTGTTGGCGTTGAAAACAACTGGCTACATGGATTTAATTTCTGGGCTTCAGCCTTATTGTCCACTGCCAGTGCATCAGGAATACAGTCACTTATTTTCAATACTTTTCCAGAACCGATCTACAAAAGAATCACAAAACAAATTGCTCAATGCAAGAAGCCTAGAGTAAAGAAAAGGCAGTGATTACTTCAAGCGCTTACATCATAAAAATTCTTTTTTTGTTTGGATATTTCAAATACATGAACAGAATTTGAAGTAAAACTTTGCACTGAAAGTTCAATGGAAACGGCATTTTATTTGGGATTTATCAGAGTACTTACTGAGAGATTTCTTTTTTTAGGTAAGTTCAATATGATTACATTTGAAGAAGGAACCATGTCGTTCTGCTTTGTCAGACTTCTGATGTGTGTATTTTTAGTTTGAATCACTAGCAACTGGAAGGCAGCAGCACGGGCTGGGAGGTGGTACAGACTCCTCCCTCTGGTGCTAGTGTTCAGTGACACCACCAGCAAGAATGACAGCAGCCCTGCTTTGTGCCAGAGTAAAGACATCCTCACAGCTTTGTGACCCCCTTGCGCGCAGCATGGAAGCAGCAGCTCCCGGTTTGAAGGGCCTACAGAAGAAGATGAAGGCCTTTTGCCAATCCTATGCTCCCAGACAGATCTGGCAGTGCCTGGCAGAATTCCTTGCATCTTCCCACGAGCCAGCAAGCGCATCGCTCTGCTTTGCCCTACCGCCGAGGGATGTGTGGGGCAGGAGGAGTGCATGGAATCAGTTCACAGGCTGCAGCAAGTCTCAGTATCACCTAGTCTGCAATGTTCAGATGGTGCTGGGTTTTGAACAGTAATACTGGAAGAATCACCTACTGTATCAAAAAATTTCACTTATTCTTCAATTATGCTTTCACTTTTTGCAGTAACAGAATAGAAACTGATCACTGCAGAGACACACGAATTTTTCATTAAATGTCGATATTAAATTATGTTAATTCCTGTGTAAGAAGTGTCATTCATTTTTAAATGTAGTCAACACATGAAAACCATTTTTATGAACTTTTTGGGTTTTTCTCAGAGCACTGGAACAGGCTGCCCAGAGAGGTTGTGGAGTCCCCTTCTCTGGAGATATTCAAAACCCTCTTGGACGCTTTCCTGTATGACCTACTCTAGGTTCCTGGTCTGGCAGGGAGGTTGGACTCGATGATCTTTCGAGGTCCCTTCCAGCCCCTAATGTTCTGTGATTCTGTGATTTACTAACCAAAGAATGGAAAAATTAATAGTACTAGGTTTTCGGTAATCTTACCTTAAACTCTTTGAATGACAGCACTTTGCTCTTGTTAGGACTAGGTATTAAAGGACAGAAGCACTCTTTCACCCTAGAAATAAGAAAGCAGAAGAACTACATTTTTGTTCTCACATTAAAGCATATTAACCAGCAGAAGCCATGCATAAATGTGTACAGAAACAGCAGCAGATGATGAGAGTCTTAGAAATGCCGCAAGCCAAACACTTACAACATCCACACAATTGGAAAGACAAAGGAAAAAACGGATGAGGCCTTATAGCATCCTGGAAGCAACAAGCTGCAGCTGTGGTTGGTGAATTAAGCTAGTTAAATACTTTGTCTACAACAGCAAATTGCATTATAACTTACCACTTCATCTTCCAGCGGCATAAAGCTGCTACTAGTGATGGAACTATCACTAGCAGGACTAGAAGGTACAGCATGTTTGCTGGGAAAGAAAAATACTTTAAAAAATTGTTTTCAACCTCTCAAGTATTAAAGTCAATATAGCCTCAGTTTCTGGGACAAAACCAGCATCAAATCCACATGGGATACCTGCCAGCAACTCAACAGTAACACTGTGTGCTCTGGTTGCAAGACAGTTGACAGTTCAGCTGGAAGTTCTGGGATACAACTGTAAGTCTTTGACCCTTGACTTCCTTTACCAAAACCGAATTATTACTAGATTGCTTTTCATTTGCCCTCATGTTGGCATCTTAACTATAAGGGTAAACTTCCAAAATTTAAGACAACAAAAATCTCATGTAACTATTTGGTTTAGGTTTTCTCTCAGATCCGCAAAGAAGAAAGACTTTTACTGTGAGACGGACAGAACGTCTGCACCTCCATTGTGGATGAATTATAGCAAGACAGATACTACACAAGTGTTCGTGTTCTCCTTGGATTTATGCTGACACAGGAATTTCAATATTTCCCTCTAGCTGGAAGACACAGCCCTGGGGTATGTTTTTCAAAAACAGTTGAGGCTATAACAGATAGGCCAAGGGGTAGCACTAGTTAGTGCTCACTCTCCCTCTGTCCTGGCAAGTGCTCTCTTGCCCTGTGCCAGTGAGTTTGTGTGTCCCCCACACACACCACAGCAGGGAACAGACACGTGTTAACATTCTGCTTTTATCTTTTCTGGGTTAATTAAGTCCCTATTTCAATTCCCTGCATGGCTGTACAAATATCTGTGCCTGCTGGCTAATGGGAGCTGGAGCATGGATGTGGGAGACAGCATTGCTCCTGCGAGGGTACCATGAGGGTTTAGACACTGTTTTGCTGGTTAGCCTATAACTTGAAGGCTCCTTACATGAGTTAATGATTCACCCTTTCCTACCACTCCCCCTTCACCTCCACCCCCAACACATTTTTCAAAACCAGGCATCTCTGATTTGGACCATAAGTTTCACACCCATAACTGAGTGACGGTGAGTGGTATTTTCAAGGGAACAGAACCACAAGCAAGTGATTTCCTGTTCTGCTTTGATGATCAAACTTTCCCAGTGAGCAAACTACAGTGCTCAAGACAACAACCCTTTCTTATTGACTTATGAAGGATTTAAGTTTACAACAGATTTAAAGACTGATGAGAATAAGAATCAACATTAGAAGTCGAAGAGTCCATACAGAAGTTACCTGTCTGCATACAGGTCTGTAGTTTTTCCCACAATCAGAAAACTAGTTAAATCCAAACGCAATTTTTCAACACATTCTAGCAAACAGGACTCAATAGTCATGCAAATGTGCATATATGAAGCTATTTCAAGAAACATGTAAGACTTAGAGAAGGATGTAAAATTATTTGCATTCAAAAATAAGAAACCACAGCCACTTAGAAGTATCAAAATGCCACGCTGGTATGCCCATTTTGTTTCTCAGTTGGATCCTTTCTCAGGTGCATGTTACATTGAATTAAATGTCTTCCCTTGGGAAAGGAACATTATTCTAACCTTTTGAACCATCCCATCCTTCTGCTAGAAGACAAATTTTCCACAGCAAATACTCACAGTTAAATGGTGTATCTATGTATATAAAGTTAACAATGGGAGTCTCTCCTCCACCAGTATATGCTTTAACCACTAGTTTGTACTTTGTGTTTGATAATAGGTGTTTCACCGTGTATCTCTTTTCTTCCGGGTTTTCAATTGTGTATTTACATAACACTGTATCACCTAAAATGAAACAGATAAGACAGAGTCACGGAGTCACAGAGTCACCACAGAATGGTTTGGGTTGGAAGAGACCTTTAGAGATCATCTAGTTCTAATCCCTCTGACATGGGCAGGGACACCTTCCACTAGACTAGGTTTTTTAAAGCCCCATCTGACTTGGCTATGAACACTTCCAGGGAGGGGGCGTCAGCAACTTCTCTGGGCAAAACTGTGCCAGTATCTTACCATTCTCAAAGTAAAAAAAATTCTTCCTTATACCTAATCTAAATCTAACGCCTTTCAGTTTAAAACCGTTACCCTTCATCCAATCTCTACAGGCCCTAGTAAAAAGTCTCTCCTCATCTTTCTTACAATCCCCCTTCAAGTACTGAAAGGTTGCGATAAAGTCTCCCCAAAATGTTACAAATCATCTTAACTGAGAATTCTAGACCAGTGCAATAATAGAACATTTGCACTCTGCCTTCCTTGGAATTTGCACACTTGCTTCTGACAAGGATGATGCATCCTGACTCATGGCCACTGCGCTGAATTTACATCCCTTCTAATTGGACTGTCCACAGCATTGCCCATCCTCTGGCAGACCACCCAATAACTTGCTGTCAAAAGCTGCAACTGTTTATTTCTTTTTACTAAAGGTTTTTAACATCATTATTTGGGTTTTGTCACTTCCTTTTTCGCCAGAATCTTGCAGCCCTTAAACTTAGGTCAAGTTCTTTGAAGATAATCAAAAGCATGAGATGTCTGCCTGAAAGAGACTCTTTTGCCTCTCTGTTATGCAGCTGCTAGACCCCGGGGAGAAAAGGGCTAGCTTATTCCTCCTCTTCCCAGTCACACTCCTTGTCTGCTATCTCAGACACGCTGGAAAGCAGGAAATCGTCGATTTAAACATTTTAAAGCCTAACTGAGATTACTGGAAGAATTATGGTACTACTATATTTAGTTTAGTCCTACACAGGCCTCCTTCAGTTCAAACAGGCTTTCAGCCTGGTGCTAGCCTTATCAGCAGAAGGATCTGATAAAGAACATGATCCAACTGGAAGAAGGGTAAGGAAAAAAACATAATCCTTGAACATGTTGTAAACATCTGAAAATTATAATGGAGCAAAGTCATCTGGACCAGTTTTGAGTGTTGAGCAGAAAGTTTAAACATGGCTTTGTGCCACCCCACAGCTCAGCTCTGCTGAAGGAACTCTACTGTAAAGCAGAGCCACAAATACTTTCACTATAAAAGAATTTAAATGGAGAATTTACACAATGCTCTGATTCTGAAGGAAATAAATTGTATCCCATATGTTTCTAAAATACCCCAAATCCTAGTAAAACTAACATGCTTCCTCTGACTCTCATCCAAGTAAACCACAAACAGATGTTTTCAAAATCAATGCAGAACTCCAGAACAAGAGGCAGAAACTCCTCCTACAGTACTACAAGAATCTTTCTGGAGCTCACACTGGAGTTAAAAGGAGCTATGGAAAATAGGAGAGGAATCTGTATAAAAACAGGGCCCACTGTGGTGGGTTGACCTTGGCACTCAGCCAAGGAACCCACCAAGTTGCTCTATCACTCACCCCCTACTTCACTCAGCATGACAAGGAGGGAGAAAATAAGATGGGAAGAACTCGTGGAGTACAATAAAGGCAGTTTAATAGGAAATGGTAAAAAGCAAGCCACGTGCGCACAAAGCGAAGCAGAACAAGATCTTATTCTCTACTTTCCATCAGCAGGTGATGTCTGGCCTTTCCTGGGAAGCAGGGCTCTGGTACGCGTAGCAGTTGCTTGGGGGACAAACGTCTTCACAGGTGGATGACCCCTACCCCCTCCTCCTTCCCCTCCCTTTTATGCTCGACCTGATGTCACACGGTGTGGAATATCTCTTTGGTCAGTTTGGGTCAGCTGTCCTGACTGTGTCCCCTCCCAAGATCTTGGCCACCCCATCTCACTGGGCTGCGGGGGCAAGATGTTGGAAAGAGCCCTAGTGCTGTGCAAGCGCTGCTCAGCAGCAGCCACAACACCGGCGTCTTATCTGCCTCCCAATACAAAGCCCAGCACCACAAGAGCTGCTCTGGGGAACATTAACTCCAGCTCACCCAAACCCAATACATCCACTTCCACCCATTAGACCTAAGGCATTAGAGAAGAATCAAGAACAGTAGGTGTTGAAATCTTTATATTGTCTAATGAGCCAATTTGCCTGCCTAAAGTGAACCTTCTAAGAGGCTGCAGTACCAGCAACAGTATCAAAGCCTTTCAGCTATACCAATTACACAACTTCCTAAATCCCAAAGCTCATTTACCTGCATGAGTATGTTTTTTGGATCCTTTCAAACTGCAGTCCTCTTGCATAGGTGATACGTAAACATGGTAGCCTCTTATAAAACCAGGCTGTGACTCATTTGTGGGGTAAGAATTCCAAGATAGTGTTACTGCATTGGAAGTCAGTTCAACTTTTTCCACAACAGGGTCAAGCAGAGGAGCTAGAAAAAAGGAAATTAAAGTTAAACTTGCCATTATTCTTCAAGAATGTTTATCTTCTCACTTGAAAAATGTCTAAATTCCCAAATGGTGTTTCTGTTTATATCTTGTATTTAAAGGCTGAACAAAGCCAAAGCACTCCATAAAAACTGTCAACTTTACAGATCCTGCATGCAGTCCACATTATACATCAAGCAGTGACTGCTAATCACAGTCATTAACATGGACTCTACCCTGTCACTGCACTAGTCAAATATCCTTGATGTAGGGCTGTGTACACCGTTGCACAACTTTTAAATGCTTTACTGGTGATATAGCAACAATACAGCAAATATATTTTTAGCTAGCTGCAGGAGGAAGGCTGTGGAATTCTTCTGTTTCTGACAGATAAATTTAGTAAATATTCAAACCCTAGATACGTTGCCAACTTACGTAGCTCCCTGAGATAACCAGTTCTCTTCTCCAGCAAGGAGGCTCTATTAGCAACAGATCCATAGATGTGGAAGCTGTATCTCACCCCCGGAACAAAAGCAGCTAGAAAATAGCAGAACTCATTTCAAGAATTGGTTATGGTTTGTGTTTTGGTTTTGCTTTTAATTAACTACTTTCTACAAAGGTCTATAATCCATTAGAAATCTCGGGTGCTACTGTGCTATTAAAGCAACTGAAGGATGGCAGAAAGTAAATCAACTCTTAGTGTGCATAATGTGAACTGAACACATTTATTCTGTTTGGAACAGAGAACATAGAGGGTATTATGTTTCTGTTGCCCTAGAGTATTCAAGTTGAGTATGTGACAGACTCCGAATGCATCAAAGAGTAAGATAATTTCATTTCCACTTCTGGCACGGGCAAAGGTCACATTTTAGACTATTTAATGTGAACAAACACCCATGCATCAGCATTTCATGTTATCCTCACTGACATTCACTCCCATTCGTATTAATCAAGCGCAACCCAACTGCAGAGCTGGACAACTTCTTTGCCATGTGTTACCACGCTCTCCTTCAGCAAAAACACAGGCTCCCATGTGTTTGTGAGAACTGAAGTGCAGTTCCTTTACTGCTTATTGAAATGCATTCAGTGAAATTTTGTTCCAGGGTGTTTCATTCCAAAGTGGACTCTCAGTTTGAGAAATATCAGGAAGGCGATGTTCTCGCAGCACAGGAAGTACATCAGAGCAACTTCCACACAGCCGGAAAGCATTTAGGTCTAATGGCCACCACTGGGATAAAAACCACACAACAGGCCCTTAGCAAGGACTGGTGCTGAGATGCATTATTTGTGGCACACTGACAGCACTAAACCCCTCACTACACTGCAGGTATTAAATTGCCCAAGTCTAAATTTCTGACCTGTGCTGTAGATAAGGCAGAGCTCCTGCTAAAAGATTTCTAACTTCTTCATTAACCTCACCATACTCCCTCAAGATGTTACTACAAGCTACTTAGATGAATTTATTTCTAAAATACTATGCTGACTTCTCTAAAATACCATGCTGACTTTCATGGCTTAATGGTGTGGGCACATTTGTGGTGTCTAATTTATTTGGTAGATAGAACATGATGCCACATGACTTTGAAGAATTACAATTGCACTGCACAGCCTTCAATACTCCACAGGATTTGTTTTCTAAATTCAACTAATTCCCACAGCATGAAAGATTGCTGCACAGACATCAGAAAGAAAAACTGTTTGGCTTTCACCTGAGTTGATCAGAGCACTGGAAGTGTTGGGTCCAAACCTCTTCCACTGCAAATCACAAGGCTGCAACGTCGGAAAGTTACACCAATCAATAACATAACTGTCATATATGTGTCTGGACTCCCAGGAAATAAAAATTCCACCATCTGTACCATTAACCTGTTTTTCTTTAAGCTCTTCTGTGCCTAGGAATGAACAAAACAGAGTATCTATTATTTTCATGCACAAGACCTCAGATTCACAAAAGAAGATCTATGCAATTTCTATGCTGAGATGTTAATAAAAATATAGCTGCATTCCTTCACTATCAGACATATGGCATCCTTCACATTCTGAGAGCTGATCGCTTTGCATGATGAAAGCTGAAAGCTCGAACAACATGAAGTAATTATTCCTATGTATTTATAAAAATAAACAAACTGCATAAACCAAGAGTTGTAAACAGAAAGTCACAACAAGCTAATTGCACGCAAAAAGTCCCTGCGACACATTGGCTGCACCTTCATGGCAGCTGCCAGAGGTCTGAGGCCCTAGGTTAAGGCTAAATGTCTTTTTCCCTGAGGTGATTCTGTGCAAAACAGATTTCCTATTGTAAGGGACAGATCAAATCTCTTAAGCTTAAAATACATACAGTTATCACACTGAAGGCAAAAATACAGAAATAATTTCCAGATAGCAGTGACATAAATTAACAGGCCAAGTTAATTTGTATCCCCAAGATGATAAATTGTCACTTCACTTAAAATAAGTAAAACAAAACTCTCATAAAGGAAATCTAACTGAAAATAATCCTACTGTTACCTGTAGCTCTAGGAATAATCAATACTGAAGGAAGGGAATAATTAACATTGTTCTTTGCCTTGATACTGATTCTATAGGAATGGTTATCAATGGAAATCCTTGTGCTATTGTAGCCTGATGAAAAGGAGATCCTTTCCAGCTTAGAGTCATCTTCTTTTTCCCAGGTTACTTCATATGAAATATTTCTTCCATTTGCTCGAAAACTTGGTTCTTGCTGAGGAAAAATTAATGGGGATAGACACCAATTACTTAATAAATTTTAACACAAAAGAAAAAAAAAAAAAGAGAGAGAGGACCATTTAGAACTTTAAATAACTAATTGGATGTATCACTTCTGCAGGAATATAAACACTTGTTTTCACACATGCATACACCTACTGGTTGAAACGGAAATGCAGAAATCTCAGTAATGGGATTTGTCGTGTTATAAGTCTTAGAAAAACAGAAGTATATGTCTGAAATGCCAAGATAGCACACCATCGTACAGTTACATACCTTCTGAAATGTTATATTTGTCTTAGATTCTTAAGAGACATTTTCATACTGAATTGCTATTAAGTGTACACAATCTTGTTAAAGTTCACAAGAGAAGTTTCCAAGCCCTTTTTGAAGGATTTTGTTTCCGTCTCTGTACCAATGTCTCACCTTCCAGAATAAGGTCACATTCCTCCCCGACAGAGCTGGTGTAATCTCCCTCCAGATGTCCAGATTCCCCGATGGAGCTGCAATAAATACAGCAAAATAAAGATACTCTAGGTGCAGAAAGCATAAATTGTTTCATTTCTTCCTCTCATTTGAAGAAATTCCACATCTAAACCCTCTTTTTCCCTCATCACTCCCAGGTCTTGACAAAACATTATCCTTTAATTTCTTCCTTCCTTCATTCTTTTTTCTGAATGAATATCTGGATCATTTCCCTAGAAAATCTTTCCCTGGCTGCAGTTCCATGGTGCTTGCTCCCACCGCTGCACCATTCCTCCAACCCTCACTGTTAAGTCAGTGTGCCCATCCTTCCAAAGATCTTCCACTGCCTGCACTGGATAAAATGGCAGAGAGACTGGTAGGTAGGATAATATTTATTGAAGAAGCCACCTTCTTATAGTTCGCTTAATGTGCTTCTACTTTTATGTAGCTTTAGCTACACAGCAGAAGAGTAGCAACAAATAGCAAACAGAGGTGGTAAGTGATGAACATCCTTCAAGCTTCACTTCTCAGTAGGCTGGGCATACATGCTTCCTTTGTTCTGATGGTTCGGGCTTCGCTCCATTCACTCCACTTCCAGAAATGCTTAGCTGCCCCACAGCGTACTCTCACTGTGTATTCAGTGTATGGCTGCAGTCCACCCAGGGTGATGCTGGCATAATGGTGATGTGTGTCTGAACTATTATGCTGCGGAACAAAAAAAAAAAAAAAAAAAAGTGGTCAGAGCTCAGTTCAGCTTCATTAGCAAGAGTTTTTTGTCTAAAAAAAATAGTTCTTCCTCTAAATCCTATGATAGCCAGCTAAGCTTGGCTTGAAAAAGATAATCATGGAACAACAAGTCAAAAGAAAAAAAAAAAAAAATTTTGAAAAAATATGCACAACATATTTAGGCACAGAGAGCCAACAGGAGGTCTGTGTAACTGTCTGAGTAGGAGTCACTCACAACCTGTCAAATGACTACTCTTTACATCAAGGAAGGAATTTACTAAGATCTTATCCTCACAGTCTGGATCTTTTACACAGTTCATGTACATAGGATGCTGTTTCCGACCTATGCACAGAACCTACAGCTACCTCTTCTTTCCACTTTTTCCCCAAACTTTTCCTCCACTTCCTCCTAAGGAGCAGGATGAGTTATGGTAAGAGTCCAAAAGTGAGCATGCTTTTACACCTTTCCTCTAAACTGTCTCCTGCAATGGTCGACTGCAGCAGCCATTTGATCTAACAGCTCTTGAGCAACACTCAGAATGCAGCTTGATTCTGCCTTTTGAATATGCAAAGGCAAGCTGTCTTCACAAAAAAACCAAAAGGACTACAGAGAAAGCACAGTACACAAGCAAAGTGTCAGCCTCACTGTTTGTGAAAGAGGTGGAACGAGATAAGAAGTCTACCCAAATAATCTTCAAGGACATGAAAGAGGATGAGAAAAAAAACCTGTTCTGTGGTTCCCTCACCAGACACACTACCATCAAGTACAGCCAATAGTACACAGAAAGCTCCTGGACTAATATGAAAAAAGGCTTCAACACACCACTCCGCTATTTGTATGTAAGATTGTAAGAAAAACATGACAAATCAGGATTAGCAATAGCTAACAGCAGTTTTACAGGCCCATAAGTATTTTCATTTACTTCAACAAATCTTAGGAGTCATTCAGGGGAGGATCAAGATGCATATGCAGACCAGTCACATTGTCTGCTTCAGCCAGCAGTACAGGGAGTGTTGGGAGTATGAATTAGTGCTGGCGACAGCTGCCCATGAGGACTACATCATCAGTGTAGAGCTTGGTAACAAACAAATCCAGAAAACAGACACAACAACACACTTAAAATATTTACACCATATTCCTATTGCTGGCAAAGTATTTCTTCATTTCACATCAAAAAAATACTCGCTATTTTTTATGCATGAAATGCAGGTTTCATACCAGTTCTACAGTCCCATCAGGCTGGAACACTTCAGTCTGACAAAGGAGTTCGATTCCTTTGTTTTGATGTTTCCAAAATAATGTGATTTCTGTATCTGTGCATTCTTCCCACAGCTGGAAAGGTGCAGCTGGATAAACTGCCAGTGGAAAATCTGAGTTAGTTCTTCTACAGCATAAAACATATGTTAAAGTATTTTCAGATAGTTCAGCTGAGTAGTAAAAGCAACTAAGAAACACAGATTTTTCTGCCAGTCTAGGAAAAGCAGATATAAATTAGTAAAAAATAATTTCAGAATGTAAATGTAAATAAATGTTATACAAGATTAAAAAAAAAACAAAACAACAAAACAAACACCCTTGTGCTGACTTGGAAATACTTTCAAACATCGTGAACAAAACAAAGAGTCAGAGATTTTTATTGCAAATCCAGTACAATTCTCTAATCCAAGGCGTGGCGGACGGTCCTGATGTAGCAGGATGAGTAATGTTTGCCACATTTCTACACCTCAGAATCCAGCCTCTTCACCAGAAATTTTATTCACAACTCTTACATTTTCTCATGCCAGTAGTTACCCTCTGGTAAACAGAGCCAATGCTACTTCTTCCAAAAGATTTCTGAGATCATTTACTGCTATGTAAGCAGTATTCAGTAAGAAAAGCAGATCTCAAACTCTCCCATATTACCAGTCCAACTGTAAGGAATAAGACATGGCAATGCACGTGAACGGTATGTTTACAGATTTGGCCATTATCCTAGAATTTTGTGGACCACAAATTACAATTGAAGACTCCCAGACTCAAATAAACTTGTGCTCGATACAGAAGGTCGTAGCTACCACATGCAAAACGTGGAAACGATGGACTTCAGTTTTCCTGTACTTGCTGACATCGATTAAGAAAAATTAGACTATAAATATGTCCCAGATCAGAGAAAATATAAAGGACATTACAGCAATCACTAGTTAAAAGACTAACACATCATAAATATTATATATAATTTCTTTAATTTGTAACAATCACTAGAAGAGAATTGCAGGAAAATTTTAATATACATAGCACATTGAATGTAACCTATTAAAGACTGATTTCACATGAATATTTGGTTTATGATATTTTGCTGTCTCACTACCACCTGTCAGTTTACTCCTCCGCTTTCTTCCTGCCCCGTCTCTTCCATCCCCAATCAAATTCTTCACTTTCAGAACTTGCATGCCTCTCTGAGACAAATTTAACAGAGAGAGTCATTTAACATATGTTCCTACAAGTCATACGAAAAAAGGGTGTCTAGCAAAACCGTAATCAGTGTCTCTGAGGAAGAAAGTGCTGCCAGAACACACCAGGTACACCAGCAGCCTCCCTGTCCGTCAGCCGGTCAGCATCAGAACCAAGAAAGGACATGTTTCCTCCTACTTCTTCAAACAGGCAAGGCTGCCACAGGACCTTGGGAATATTGAGGTGGATGTGGTGGGGCTACAGGTCACAAGGAGAACTGGAAACACTGCTGGAAACACAGGAAACACCCAGGTGTTTTGAGGTAGGAGTAGGTAAGAACTTAACAGACCTGGGGCACACTGTGATAAAGGACACAAGGGACTCCTGTTGTTCCTTCTTCCCTATTAGTTACTGCTCACAGAATAACCTGCTTTATTTCACCAATGATGAACTTCTTCCTTCACAGTAGCACAGCGGATGTTACTCTCCTACACTAGCACCAAGACAGGTTAACACTATCACATCTTTTCTGGCAATAGCTCCATACACCTGTATCACATCAAATATGACTCGACAGTGTGTCACTCAACTACAAGAAGGGCCAGAGGGATGATCCTGGGAACCACAGGCCTGTCAGCCTGACTTGGGTACCAGGAAAGATTACGGAGCAGTTCGTCTTGGGTGTGCTCACACAGCGCACAGAAGACAACCAGGGGATCAGATCCAGCCAATGTGGGTTCATGAAGGGCAGGTCCCGCTTAACCCGATCTCCTATGACCAGGTGACCTGCCTAGTGGATGAGGGAGGGGCTGTGGATGTTGTCTACCTGGACTTCAGTAAAGCCTTTGACACAGTCTCCCACACCATTCTGCTGGAGAATTCGGCAGCACATGGCCTGGACGGGTGTAGTCTTTACTGGGCTAAAACCTGGCTGGCTGGTCAGGCCAGGGAGTTGTGGTGAATGGAACTAAATCCAGTTGGTGACCGGTCACTATTGGTGTTTCCCAGGGCTCAGTGCTGAGGCTGGTCCTGTTTAACATCTTTATTGATGATCTGGATGAGGGGATCAAGTGTAATCTCAGTTAGTTCAGACACAACACCAAATTGAGCAGGAGTGTTGATTTGCTTGAGGGTAGGAAGGCTCTACAGAGACATCTGGACAGGCTGAGGCAAAAGTGTGAGGTTTAACAAGGCCAAATGCCAGGTCCTGCACTTGGGTCACAACAACCCCAGGCAACGCTACAAGCTTGAGGAGAAGTGGCTGGAAACTGCCTGGCAGAAAGGAACCTGGAGGTGCTGGTGGGCAGTTGGCTGAACATGAGCCCAGCGTGCCCAGGTGGCCAAGAAGGCCAATAGCATCCTGATCTGCCACAGAAATAGTGTGTCCAGCAGGAGTAGAGAAGTGATAGTGCCCTTGGTGAGGCTAAAGCTTGAGTACTGTGCTCAGTGCTGGGCACTGCAGTATAAAAAAGACATTTGGTGCTGAAGCAGGTCCAGTGAAGGGCAACAAAGACAGTGAGGGGTCTGGAGAACAAGTTCTATAAGAAGCAGTTGAGGGAGCTGGGATTGTTTAGTCTGGAAAAAAAGGAGGCTGAGAGGACACCTTATTGCTCTCCACAACTACCTGAAGGGAGGTTGTAGTGAGGTGAGTGTTGGTCTCTTCTCCCAGGTAACTAGAGATAGGATGAGAGGAAATAGGTTTAAGTCATGCCAAGGGAGGTTTAGGTTGGAGATTAGGGAAAAACTCTTTACTGAAAGAGTGGTTACGCACTGGAACAGGCTGCTCAGGGAGGTGGTGGAAACACCCTCCGTGGAGGTGCTCAAAAAAAGTGTGGACATGGAGCTTCAGGACATGATCTAATGGTTATGATAATGTTTAATAGATGGTTGGACTTGATGATCTTGAAAGTCATTTCCAACCTTAATGATTCCATGATTCTATGAATTTTTTGGAGAAGTGTTAGTGATTTTAACTATCCACTTTTCAAAATGTGCATCTCCATTTTATTTTGAAAAGATAGTAACATCAGCAATAATATTTTGGAGAAAAGACTGAATTTCCAAGTAACCTACACAGATATTCTTCTTGAACTTCCCATTTTATACCCTTGTATTATGTTGCTTCCTGTACTATGAACCAGCTTCAGCAAAGCAGTAGATTTTGAAGTATTAAGGGGGTATTTCAGTAACCAGATCTGACCTTTAGAGTTAAGCTGTTTTCTACCATTACCACATCTTCGCAAAGCTGAAACTGAAGAGAGAGTGGGTAACTATAACACAGGGACAGATAACTAAAACCCACCTCTGTGAAGACAAAAATCAAGGACTTCCATAATTTAAACTGGGACACTCGAGTATTAAGATCAGAAGGAGAACAAGGACTGCAACAAAAAAAAAAAAATCTTAACAAAGACATTAAAAAGACCTTACCTCTATGAGTTACGTAAAAAACATCTGTGGCAGTTTTCTTTCCCAGTGGGTTTTCCACAGTCACTGTGATATTATAGATCCTCTGCTGGCCTATATCCCAAGAACATGAGCACTGCTCAGAACAACTTACTGTGCAAGGAATCGCTTTTTGGGAAAGCCTATCAGAGAAGGGAGAGGGACGGAAAAGAAAGACATTTTTCCATAATGTATAATCAACATAGATGTAGAAATTCCTGATGTCCAGCTAGAAAACAGCACTATCACAAGTAAGACTGAGGGGTACTATGAGAAGCCATCCAGTGCTTTCCTATTTCCTGAAGTAGGATGAATACAGGTTTTCTTACAATTAGAAGAAAGTTTTATTGAAAGTCTAAGTTTACTTCACCCTTTTAAGATACAGCTAAATGGCTTTTAGTGATTTCAGGAAGGAAGTTCTAATCTAGGGACTTACTCGCTAAGTGTTAAGTCATTCACATGTCTATGATAATGCTTTTAAAAGAAGCAGTAATTTCAAGTGCATCTTCTAATTTTCCATTTTTAAATCACCATCATAATATCTTAATGGAAGTGAATGATGCAGAGACCATGAAAGTATATGCAATGATGACCTGGCTTCTGCTGAGATCTTCTGTTTAAAGTTTGCTGGGATGATGAGGCACTTGTTCCATTGTACGAGTTCCCCTTTCTCTGCACGCCCCACTATAAAGCCCCTATAACTTTTAAGTTATCTGTATCCTGATTGCAAGATGTCTCCATACCTACTGAAAGACATTCTAACAAATTAACCCAAAAGAATGGTGAGAATAAGCTTTATCTAGCAGAACCTGGTCTGACAGACTAGCCATTTTGTTATAGGTGGTTTAATTTAGAGCAGTTCTGCAGTAGAATTTTAACTTTGTTAAACAAGCTGAAATAAGTGTGCTGGAAAGCAGCAGGCAGCTAGTTGCAAGAAGGACAAAACTTATTTCCACAGATTTTAAAAGAAAGAACACAACTGTTCTGTACAGCACAGGCCAGAATTAATATAACAGTGAGGAGACTTACTCTTCAGACAATGTGTATTTTGTTGAATGATATCCATAAAGATAGGTGTTTCCTCCTTGGCTCCAAGTACATGTTACTATTCTCATGTCTTGAGTTTCACAGGAAAAATCATGAGGTGTATCAGGTGGCTCTTGTCAGAGAGAACAAAAAAAAGCCACCAACAGCACGCCAGTCAAGACAAAAGTCACCAATCTTTTTACTCTATTAACAAACTAGAAATAATGGATATGTACAAAGTCTGGTTTAATACAGATATTATTATTCCTACTATATGTATTAAATGACCATTCTGCAGAGAAAATCAGGATAACATCATAAATTAATTGCAATCCAAACACTTCCATATGTTACTATTTTTTCTTATATTCATACATTCATTAATTTAATCTGCATTATTTCCTATCCGTAAAAATTGCCACCAGCCCTCAAAAGTGGGACTGTGCTGGGTTTTTACCACGTGTGCACAAACAATGAAGCTGAACTCCTAAGTGAGTAGGTATATTTAAAAGTCAGTCACCTGTCGTAGGATTAATGATGATTAATCTGAACACATTTAATGCTATTCTTTAATGCTTTCTATATGCAAGTGTACAGATCTGAAATCAGACATTAAACAGAGTTCAGCTGGACATGACAGGACAATCAGAACTTACAGCCAGCTTGTGGGTTTTTTTCCCTCCCCCCATTCCCCACAGCCATTCTTAACTTAATGACAACAGGAAAATAGAACTGTAATAAAGCATTCACTTACTACCCACAAAGAAAACTGTATAACCATAGCATTGGTCTTCATTGCAAGACTCTTGACAGTAGACAGTGACGTGAGGCACTTCTTGATGTACCACATTTTTCACAGTGAGAATTCCCACTTGACTATTTGTGTGACTGGAAACATGAACAGATGGGTCTAGAAAGAATTTCTTAATGATTTGACCTTTCCTTCCAATGCAACAAAAAGTGATGTCAGAGCCTTCCTCTACAATTTTTTCATTTGGAAAGATTTCCGGTCCACTGATATTTGAAGTGTCCAGGCCTGCAAATTAAGATGTAATAAACCATTTCAAAACCTGCTCATAGCAGCAGCCTTCAACCAGAATACATAACCAACCACTCACACAAGAATGTGTTGATGTTATATTATCCATTCATGGACATTAATTACCTAGTGCTTCTCCCTGTACAGAGATCAACTTCACACGTAATCATACTGATATTTCTCTTAAACCCATAAACACATAACGTAGTCCAACAAACTACCTAAGAGACTAAATCCATCTCACTATCTTTCACTTGGGGGAAACAAAGAGCATGCCTTCCAGAACTACCTTTACAGATGAACACTACCTCTTGTACCTATGAACAGGCTGATGCTTACAGTCAAAATACCAGCTCTTGAAGATTATGAGTAGGGGGCTGGGAAAACATCCCATTCGAAAGCTCCTGCAGAGCTCAGCTAAGATGAGTCAGCATTGAATGAATCAGATCAGCATGTGGATACTCAGCTTGGAATGAGCCTCCTATGGCTTTCAGCATTGGACTTCTTGCTGGATGCAGAAATTAATAGGATCTAAGTGACTCACAGGTTTTTGCACAGGTTGGAGATAAAAATCTACTCTCAAGAATCTGATCAAAAACCTGACGAAATCTAGAGAGACTCTTGCAGAGTCTGTAATGCATGATCATTTTGTGACAAAGAAACAGTGGTTTTGATCCCTATCCAATTTCAATTGAAAAAATAAAATCTCCAAGATTGAGGTTAGTGAGAAAGAAAGGAAGTCTTGCATCCTATTTCCCAGTATATAAGGTAAGGAAAATGGGCAATATATGTACCACAATCCAAGTATACAGACTTGTAATGCTTTTATTACCCATGATGCCTCCTGTAACTAAAAGCCCTTTCTGCTCCAAACAAGAATACTATTTCTTTACAAAATCACTGCAGTATTTTTTTTTCTAAAGCAGTGACATATTTTCTTTAAACCAAATTATCTGGAAACCAAACTGTTCTAGTAAGACACTGTAATCTGAAAAAAAAAACAACCCAAAGTTTTTGTGATATTCATTACATTATTGGTTCGCTCCCTGTTTACTCTCATACAATTCACTGAAGTTCATTCCAAGTGACATAAGGACACGGTCTTATCTCTGTCTGCCTCTTTAACACTAATCAAAGCTATGAACCCCAGAAAAAAACAACACATGCATCAGATGACGTAGCCATAGCTATGTGCTTTCTGTGCTCTCCCCTCATCCGGGCCAGGGGTGTATGTAACTTGGCAACAGGCTACACTACGATCTATCCAAGGTCTCATGCCACTGTATGTACTGCATTGTATTAATGCGCAAGAAAGAAAAATCCTAAAATTTTTGATCTACTAGCTTAAAGACAGACTGCAAATTAAAACAATGTCTGAAGCATTGATATTATTGTCAGTAAAAAATAACAAACCCAAAACTACCAATATCAAAAGAGTTGGTTAGTGCTTAGAGATTAAAGAGTTCGAAACAGATTCTTGATTTGATGGCATCTGTCCTGTCTTGGACTTCACTGTTACAGTAACTGGTGAATTATAATCTAGCTTTGTACTGGACAAAAATGAAACCAATATTGCAAAGTCCTGTTTTGCTTACCCAGGACAGTCTCCCACAGACTCCACTGACTCCAGATTTTTGATGCTTCAGCTTTGGTCCTGATTCTCACTGAGTGTGACATACACTCCAACGGTAAGTCTGAATCCCATATCCAGTGAAGAGGCTTTCCAGATTTATCGAGTGTGACATTATGAAACTCCTACAAACAAGGTCCAGTGAGGCAAAGTATTGAAAACACAGCAATATGTAGACACTTTGGAAGTACAATCAAAAGCAATGAGAGAGAAAGCTTAAAGGAGGAAAACGCTCTTGAAAAATCAGTCTCTGAAATCCTGCTTCCTATATGTATTCTCTCACTAAGTAACCAACAAGCTAAACGATTGCTTTGAAATCTGTACTAGCAGCAGTGCAGCAACTGAAGCGCTGGCAAGACAACTTGATTCTGACAACGTATTTGTGAGTCAGGTCCTGCTTCTCATGAAATGGATTTGCCCTCAGAGATTGTCAGTGGGGTTATTTGTGCTTCCTATTACATGAGTCATCGCACGCACAGATGCTGCTGCTCACAAGTGCACCTTGTCAAATGCTCTGGGTTACATATTCCTGGCTCTGAATTACTACAAGGACCTGCATTGGCCAGTATTACACAGATGATATCTCACTGGAGTTCTGAGGCACAGAATCTGTGGAGATTACTACCAGGACAGGTAGAATAGGAAAATAACTGCTGATTTTCCCAAAGTGCTTGACCATCATGATGTGTGCATGCAATAAATATGACAAAATACACTCAAAACTGTTAGAGCTCCAGCAAGGTAATAGAATAAGGACAGCCTAAAATATAAAATAGAGTTCCAAAATCCCAAGAGCTAAACGCTCTGTAATTTGGCAAACACTTACATACTGAAATATGCAAATGCAAACAAACAGCAAAAAATATAAAATGTTCTGCTGCTCTCTAAGAGAAGATATCCTACAAATTTCTCACAGCATGTACCTACTAGCGGCTACCTGGGCACTAAATGAACGGCACCTATACTTATAGCACAGCAGTTCAAACTAACCAGGGCACCATGTAGTCACACAGAGACATAGATGAAAACGTACCCCTATCAAAGCTGGTATAAAAGCCTGTAAGAAGCATGGAAAAAAATTGCTCAAAAATGTCTATTAATCATCTGTAATTATGAATGTTTTAGAGTAACATATATATTTCAGTACTTCTTAAAGCAACTGTACCAGATTCTCAATATATAAATCCATGCTGCTCCTATGGGCTGTACCAGAGCCCTGCCTCACATCGACAACTAGAGAACTCCTCTCCATTACTGCTTTCCATCAGCACCACTTGCATTTCCATAATACCTCCACTCTGAGAAAAACTCTGCAATCAGTTTACAATTTAATTTCTCAGTTACAGCACTGAGGAATGTAGTGACTGCTTTGGAAGTGATAGACACTGTCTGTGCTTTGATACGAGCAAACTTACAGAGCTTCTTTATTGGCACATATTCTTCAGA
Organism: Baryphthengus martii; assembly: GCA_013396935.1. NCBI lineage: Eukaryota > Metazoa > Chordata > Aves > Coraciiformes > Momotidae > Baryphthengus > Baryphthengus martii. The sequence goes on from VWZK01002043.1 coordinate 31,911, forward strand.
AAAACACAGAAGCAAATACATTCCGGTGTGGTGGTGACATTCAAAATACCCTGTTTATTTTTCCTGTTATGTTTATTATATGTCCTTGAATTTAAAAACCTCTTCCTTTCTTTCAGCAAGTTAGTAAGAGTTTGTTGGAAATGTACTCCAAAAAAACACTTAATTGTTTGTAGCTATATGGCCCCGGTTTGTGACTTCAGGTTTAGATCTGCTCCTGGGGTGTTAAAAATCCTACCATATGTGTCACAGTGGTCAAAACCTTCTGAACCGCATAGAGATCATCTGCAGCAAAGATATGGTTCTTTAGACTCAGAGGCAAAATGTAACCAACTTGGCTGATTAGACTAAGTTGTGATTTTTAACAGAGCCCTTCTTATTTTATTGACTTATGGTTTGAGAAAACTAAGCCCTTCTCTGCTTTATGTACTTTCCCACAAATAGCAAATGCCAAGTTTTAACATGTGCATTTCATATTCTTCCATAGTGCAATCAGCAGATGACTCATAATAGGTTATAATATCCCTAAAATATGCACTCAGTTCCAAAAAGATTTTGTCAGATCCAAAGGAGAGGAAATTTTCATTGGCATCACAAGCTCTAACATTGAATTCACCAGCTGGGGAAAGCATCGGGAGCAGGCCTAGGCCTATGAGTTGGGTGAACTCCGCCTCTTCAAAAAATTTGGCTGGTTAGGGTGTTAAGGAAAATAGTAGAGTAAGGACTATGTGAAACAGACATCACTACTTCTTCCTTAATGGGAAGATGTGGGTCTAAGGTACCAGGGCCAAGCACAGGGCTTAAAAGGCTTTGCTCACACCAAGACTATTGTTTGATTCATAAGGTGAGAGGAGCTACAGCAACATGATTCATACCCAGTTTCCAGTGAAGGGTAGTAATTGTGCTACAGAAAAGACTGTCTTTAGAAGCAAAGGAAGGGACGTTTCTGGGAGGCCACTTACGGACTTGCACCTTGAAAGGGAAACAGGCCTTCAACACTCTGCCCACCACAATCCCTCAATAAGGGTATGCAAGGTATATCTACATTCTGCACAGGTGGAAACAACTTCATTTGAGACAGTGGGGTTTTTTGCACAAAAATGGTGCATAATATTAGACTAAGTCTGGCACCTAGTGAAATACAGAGGTATTTCTAGTATAGCTTTGCAAACCTTATGTTGCAAATTGTAAACCTATACAGCAAGGCTAGTTGTATATGCATCTGAACATTTGATTTTCCTTTAGCTTCCTTATATTGCAAATAACTAATGTAACTTTTTTTTTCTTTTTTTTTTCTTTTTTTTTTTTTTTTAATACACTCACTGTCCACACAGTAGTAGTTTCATCTGTTCGACGGACTTGTATTTCAAAAGACATTGTCAACTCAGCTTCATGAGCTGGCTTGCCAACATCCCATTCCAGCAGCAGCTGCTGAAGAGCCAGATCCTTGGAAACGTTAAGGTACGTTACTGGAAACACAATGGAATCTAGGAGCACAAAAAGGACACAAAAATATTGATGTTTAGCTAAGTTAGAAAGCCTATCTGAAACAACAGTGCTTAGAGGTAAGATAGGTCCCACACCAGATAGTTCTGAAGGGAAAAGAAAAAGAAAAAAAAAGCAATCAAGATTCATGTTGTTGATATCAAAAGCAAAGATAATTTTTCATCTTAAGGCATCAGTAGGCTACAATGAGATTCCTGAATCTACTCAATAGCCTCCCACCAGGATATTGGGTACGCTATTCAATTTCTGTATGTCTTCAATATACTTGCTACTTTATGGGACTATCGATTCATCCCTTTAAAGTCTCACGAAGACAAACAGTGTAATACATCTACATGGACTGAATCCCAAGAAATCCCAACACCCAGGACGCCTTCTCACCATTCGTACAGAAAATTTAAGCTCAACTTTGCTCTCTGACCTACTTAAGAATAGATAATGCAAATCAAGTATTTGAACAGGATAGGTTAAGGGCTTCCCTCCACTAGCTAGCTCAGATGATAATCTTGCATTAGGCACGTTCCTGTTTGCTCTACACAGAATTTAGGTACTTTAGCCAGGGTTGTGGAATCTTCTAGTGGAATTGGACACCTAGTTAAAATAGCACCTTCAGCCTTTCATGGGTCTGGAGCTAATTCCCAGAATAAAATAAAGTTTAAAAGTTTAAAAGTTAAAAGGAAAGGAAAGGCCTCTTAAGATGACTAGCCTGTTGAAAACTACAGATCACATTATGAGTGGTTCCTCATTTTAGAAGTTTGCCCTTTCACAATTCCCCCCAAAAAAACTAACTATTGGAAAAGATGAAATATGATGCTCATTGATCTGTATCTTCTCTCCTTTCTGAAAAATAAAGGAACAAACAAGAAAACCAAAGAAAATAAATTTGATCTGGTTGTTAATGAGGCAAGGGGACTGAAACAGCCAACTAACTAGGTTTTTTTCTTTTGCCACAGCTGCCTTCCAAGATGCCTCACTGACAGACCCAATGATTATCTGAAATATTTATAGAATATCACTTGCAGAAATGCAAGCATCCAGGAAATCTGAGAATCTACATTTTGATAGATGCTCTTGGCAACAATATGATATCCAAACCTATTTGCAAACTACTGTGTGGTGCCTGCAGTGCTAAAACTTCTGCGCAGCAGTTTCCCTACATATATACCTATGCATTAATTATAGAAAATGAAAGGTTCAAGAGAAGCAGTAGTTGTTACAATCCCTGAGTAATCAAAGGAAATAAATAATACTTTGTATTTATTAATTATGAGAATACAGACACTGACATAGCTTAGTCGTTTATACAAGTCCAGTCTGTAATTAAAAACTAAATGGAGGAAAGTACATAATGTGCCATGAGTATCAACTTATAAGAAAACGGCTGAAAGAAAGGATTGTTTCTCTTTCAGCAAATGATCTACAAATTCAGGTGGTATATTTTTAATCCATTCCATTTTGAAAGGTACTCAAATCCAAATCAAAATGAAAATCTAGAGGAAACTACTGGCATAGGCTTCTTCAGATATGCTTGGAGAGAGAAATGAAGGTTTCATTGTTTAAATATTTTGTGTCAGAAACAGGGCTTTGGTATCCTAAAAACTTTTTTTGAGGAAGAAGTATACACACATATATATGCACATGTATCTTCTATCAATTCTCACTGCAGACTTAAGCTGAACATGTGTAAATTACATCAAAGAAAAATTTGAAACCATTAGTGTCTTCTGTTATGTAAGTGCAAAAATGTTTCAGCTGCAGAAGTAAAATTTCCTTTTTGGCTATGGTTATGATGTGGCCCTTAAGAAAACGTACCTGCTGTTCGACAGTTGGTTTTGAAAAATAGTAGTCATCAGTTTTATACTACCATAAGGAAACCCAGCACTTCTAATAACTAGCAGAAGTCTGGAACTGATTAAACAAAATGGAAGGCCTGAGGATAAATTTCACTTGCCTAAATGATGAGAGAGAAGCAATTTTAGGTTTCACTGCAAAACAGAAATATTGTTAGCTTCACTGTCAAGGACTGACCAGGCAAATCATTAGAATAACCAAAGCAACAAAGTGAGCCATGAAAATTAACTGTAGAAGGAGAGTATTCTATGTTATTTTGCGAAGGTGAGGCAAGACACAATTCATCTCCCTACATGCTACAGATTTTCACCGCCAAAACAAGATAAAGGCTGTTAAAATCCCAATTACGCTAAAGAACTGGCAGTGATAGTGTTCTTCTGCAGCATGTAAACTTAGCTGCTCATCTTCTGATGAACTTTACCTGTGTGTTCATCATTCTTTTACCTGAAGCACCCTGTGGCATACATTTCACATACACAAAAAGGAGGCTGATCTAAAGCTCTGGCTCCTGATGTTATTGTGGTTTCCTTCTGCAGTGCTGAAGCAACCAGGGGGACAGATGGGCCAAGCACAAATAAACAAACCTAAATGAAGGGACCTAGATAGCCTCTCAGTGAAACCCACAGGCACAAAGTAAGACTTCCAGGGAAAGGAAACAAATATGTCTGAATGAAAAGCCAGCCAGTTGGCAGAAACCTCTCTAGTCAATTCACATTGCAAGTGTCTCTACTATGCCTATTGCATTGATGATGAGCTTGCCTCTTTTCTCTATATATATCTCTTTTTGTCCAAGGTAAAATCTCATCCCTTTTTCACCATGAAGAGTATTTTCAGCTGCCGCATTAAATTAACTAGACAAAAAAACAAAGGTCTCATTAGCTTCTATTTCTCCTCCATCAGTACAAGTGTCCCTCCACTCTCTCCTTTTAGTTAGATGACATACCACTCCAGATCTCAGATAGCTTTTTTTTTTGCTCAGAGCCTGGCATAAGATGTTCTAGATCACCAGTCAGGGCTTATATACAGTAGCAACAAACAGAAAAAACAACATAGTTAAGGATATATCCAAAATCTTGAAGACCACTGAGTTATAACGTGGGACTTACTTAGAGACTTTTGTAGTTTAATTTACATATGTAGAGATACTTGTGGCATTCACAGTTACAGCCTTTCCCTCCCAGCAAATTTAAACAATCAAGGCATCTTTAAGCTTGTCTTAACTTGAAAGCTAACTCAAGACTATATTAATAGCTTCATGATTAACAACAGAGACTAATTTTATTCATGAACAACTGCATGTGAAAACAAGTGACCAAGTTACTGTAATGCAGTAACTGTTTGGACTTGCCCACATTGTAAAGTTTTGCCACTCTAGGAGCATTCATAAAAGAGTCTGAAAACTGAAGAACAGGCACCTTGGGTGAATGGAGTGTGAACATATGGATTTCAAGGTTGAAAAGACGAAAAAATGTTTGAGATATATTACCCCCTCCAGTATGATAACAAGTACATTTCTACCAAAAAAACCCACCCCTCTCCCTCCTTCACGCACTTAATTAGGCAACACAACTTCTATAATGCACAGTATAGTCGCTAAGTTATGCCTTCTTAACGGTGGTCCCAAAAAAAGTCAATTAAAAACATTCATTTCTGTTTTTAGTTTTAACGGACTCATGCCTAATGCTATTGCCTGTAGCAAGCATGCAAGCAGCATTTCTACATTAAAATATACAGCCTCCTGGCAAATTAACTTTATATTCAACTTGTTCCCTCCAAATATGTATACTTGCTTTTCACTTTACATTGGATACATACGTGAAGTGAAAGAACTAAAAATCTGGTCCTGGAATCTTGTGGCACAATCAGAAAGCAGTGAGCAAAAGTGCTGAAGTTCTCATAGATGAAATAAACAAAAAAGAGATAGTCCAGTAAAAAGGTAGAAAAGCATAAAAGTTGTTAAGGAGGAAATAAATCATTTAAAGATGAAAAAATACAAATCAAAACCACATGAGACAGAGGGGAAGCACATAAGCAAATATACTCTGGCTTTGCATCATTGCAAGTTATTGATTCAACAGGTAGTTTTGCATGATGGAGTTACAAAAGGTAATATACAAGTTGCTTCATCGCCTTACCAAAGAGAATCATATGATTGTGTGTAACATTGCTTAATCACAGGAGACTTGCAAATGAGCAAGTCAAAAGCTTCAGTTGTGTAGATTGCTTCCAAATGAAAAAAGCTAACCTTCAGACATTTACCTTGCTGTGAGCACACAGTGCAGCAAGTCTGCAGGGGGAGCAGTACTGCCAGAAAACTGAAGTGATTCATCATTCATCTGCCTTTTCCTGCAAAAGACTTATCAGGAAAGAAGACATTTCAATTTATTTGTTTCTTTTACAAGAAATGCATGACAGACAATAGTCCAGATAGTATTATTGTATTCAAGAACGAATAAATAAAAACTCAAGCACACAGACTCCAAGCAGTTTAAGAAAAATTCAGGAAGAATGCACAAAGAAAGATAAGGGAAAAGACTTCTTGTTTTTAGGATCTGGTTACAGCATAGGAAAAAAATACACCGCACTCAAAAGGTTCAATTTACTCTAAACAAATAAAACATGTAATATCTTGAAGTTTTTCTGTCCACTTACTTCTAAGGATGTTAAAACAGAAGTTTGTCCTGATACATTTTGGCTTTTCTACTGCATAAAGTAACAAGACATCAATCCTAATAAGGAAACAGAAAAGCATCCAAGGTGTGAAAAGGTGTTTGGTTTCTATTCCACGTATAGCCTGACTGATGAATCCCGCAGACTTTGGCAAGCATGGTCTTGCCCTCTGTCAGAACCAAGGCACTATATGGAGGGTGTTAGTTAGACTGGAGCTGAAAAGACACCCATCAAAGTCTTATAAAGTTCCAGCCGTAGAAGGAACATGATCACAGCTCTATCTGGCATTCCTTCCACAGCTTTTGCGCTCACATTGTGAGAGGATGAAACTCCATTTGACTTGCACAGCCCAGTTCCGAGGGACTGATCGTATGTCAGACCTCATAAGACACGAACCACCTGAAAACTCCACTGTGCAGAAGGAAGATGCAAGCGTTCAGCAGCAGCACTGTTGAGAGCACTCAGGCGCAGAGGGTAGAGGAGACCAAACAACAGGAACAGGATTATGGATACAGCTATCTTTAACTTTGAACTTCCACTTTTTACATTTCTGGAGCTGTGTAGAATACAGATAAAGAGACTGTTCTACCGCAGCTCCCATAACAGAAGTTGAAACTGCTTAGCAGGACAGTTAACAACCATGACCCTTTGTCCCCACTAAAGCCAATGACAGAGTATTTACTGATTTCAGAAGGGTCAGAAACTCACTCCAGAATTTCTTCCTAGCATAAAATCTCCAATTTAATACCTCATAGCCACAAAGACTTAAGTTTAATGACCCTGACTTAGATTCATTGGTCTTGAGAAGCTCTGAATTTCTCCAAAGATTTTTTAAAATCTTTTCATGTTTCTAAGATCATGTGAAAATGAAGAAGAGTCCTCTGTGCAGCCCTGCAACCCAGGGCTTAACGCTCACATGTGTCCTTGCTGCAATTCGTCCCAACTTCCTCCATGCTTCACATGGAGGTCACCATATTTAAAGGGTGAGGATTACCTTGCCTGAGGCTTCTGCAGTCTTTCTTGTTATTATATCAATATCCTCAAAAGTATTTGGACAACACTTAAAACCAAGGCCTAATTCACATGCCACCAATAGACTGTTCCAAGAACTGATTTAGGGAAGCTTGTTTCTTTATAGATAGAATTTCAGAGTTTAGACTTGTTTTATCATCTGATGAAATTTAATACCTAAAAGGGAAAATAATTTTATATCTTTTGTCTGGAATAAACACAATAGAATGATTCTTTGTTATAGAGCAGTGACTGACAAGTAAGTAAGTGACACAAAAAGAAGTCTTCCCAGGGCATATTATATTAAAACTTCTGGTAACTCTTCAGTAGATTGTTATTTTTTTGAATTATATGAAATTAATATCGAGAAACAAAGTCATATTTTGCATGCTATTTTTCAGGGAAAAAAAAAAAAAAGCGAAACCAAAACCCTGCCTTTAACATCAAGGAAGTTGACTCTCTGCTCTAAACCAATTTAACACAAGGATGGTCAGTGGCATACCCTCTAGGATATCAGCATGATGAAAACCTGGCAACACAGGACTCCTGAATTTGTAAACATCTTTGGGGTTGGACACAAAGGTATTTGCCCTATTTGTAACATATCACTTAAAACAAACATTAAATACAGTGGGAACATATTGTGGAAGTCATGACGTATTAGACTATTTGTTTAAATTACTTGCTATTTGGGAAACTAATCCAAACTCTTTTCTGCTCTTAAGAGGCATTCTCAACTATTGTACTGAAATAAATGTATAATTCAACTATCCCTCTCCAGTTATTTACACTGTTCACTAACGATACAGCCTAAAGCACTTGTATTTGATGCATAGTACAAACGCTATATGCTACTAATGGGCAGTGTAACACAGTAAATGAGCATCAGAACATAAACACATTAAGGACAGCTACAGTGCTTTTCACTACCCAGTATGTTAATAATCTAGTTTAACACTGTACAAAAAATTGTGTTAATATGTATCATAAGCGTATCAAAGCAGTTTTCATGGGAATTCTGGAATTCTCTTAGAGAAAGGAGCATGAAGTAAATTTAAACAAATTAAACACTATTCAAGAAAAAGGAAATACAGTCCTTAACATATAATTAATATTTTAACTTAAATCATCTTTATGCAGAAAGTTCTGTCTATGACTAACAAATTAATAACTATAGTAATTACTACCAATGAACATCAAGCACCTATTCTGCATTATCAATAATTAAGTACTGTTTATAATTTAAAAATCTGTATCTTGGTTACAGAGATTAAAAGAGAATCAAAACAGTTGTACAAAATACATTATCAATTTCATTAAAAAAAAACCAACACACCGTGATGATAATAGATTAACTGCATCTTCGCCAAAAGTGAAAATAATTGAACAACAAGGAGAATGAAGACAGGGAGCCAGGGAAGGTTTTTAGGAGTCTACATAATTCATCACCCTGAAAGAGGCAAAGTACTATCTCTGAGAAATAGTGAGCACCTATCAAATGCCACAAGAAAAGCAACAATCACATCCATCATTCCGGTGAATACCTCGGTTCAGATTTGCCAATCTGAAAAGGTAGGAATATCACATTAGTACACCACAGTTCTTCATCTGAGAATGAATTACCACTGACTTTTTTTTTTTGAAGCCCAAGAGAAGTCATGTTTTGTTACCATGCTCCAACCTGGTATGCCTATGCACTTTGTTTCCATGAATTGCAGGAAGAAGCTCTCGTGCCACTGATTTTGGATATGGACTGCAAACAATCAACGTGAATAGTTTTTGCCTTCTAGTTACTTTTGTGATTAAGATAATTTTGCCATGACATTTATCTAGCCTATCACAGAACCGCAGAGCAGTTTGTCCAACTGGGTTTTTTTTAGAGAACCCCAAGGATGCAGATTCTACAGTTTCTTTGGGCAACTTATTCCAGTGCTTTACTACGCTCACTATGAAGGTTTTTTTCTCCATATATTCATTTTTATCCTTCTACTTTTCTCGTCGTATTTTCTTTGCTACAATTTGTGCCCATTTACTCTTGCTCATTTGCTGTATATCTCTGCAAAAAGCTTAGCTCTATCTCCTCAGTAACCTCCCATTAGTTAGGCAAGGACTGTTGTTGTAGCTGCCCTTACCTTTCGCTCCTCAAGGCTAAGCAAACTCAGCTCCATCAGTGATTTCTACACGTGATCCACCCTCCAAAGTTTCCTCAACGTCTCTCTGCTGGACTCAGTCCAGTTTGTCAGTCTTCTTTGTACTGGAAGCCCAAAACTGGACACAGTACTTTAGATATGTCTTCATAAGTGACAAATGGAAGGAAATAATCACTCCCCTAAACTCTAATTCTTTGCCATCAAATACAACTGTACTTACAGTTCTGATTTCTTTGATGAATCTGGTTACTGGGACACACTGTGAGATAATCTAGAAAATGGTGAATAATACTAAGCATCTGTGGGGAAAATAAAGTAGACTTGCTTAGTCTTGTCAGTCTGTAGCCTGAATCACTGACAAGATTTTTTTAAAGCACAAATATGTAGTCTACTTGTAATTCTTCACGTTGGAAAAATATAACCTGGGGTGTGACAAAACAGATACAAATGGATTCAGGACTGCCCAGCCTAACTTGAAATTAATGACTACTGATAGATACGTTAATAGAACAGAATCATTTTGGAGACCTGGTGGCAAGTGCAATGATATTCAGCAGCAACAGAAATTGTTCAGAGATCTGACAATTATAGAGCAATCACTCAAGAAGTGGAGACAGCACAGGAGCACGTTACCTCAGGAAGAGATTAAATCTCCTTCAGTACGTAGTGTGTGAACAGTCTAAATAAACATCTCCATGTAAAGTACTTCTCCTTCAGATCAAAAGGCTGGCTTAGATGATCCCCAAATTCCCATGCAGGCCAATGCTTTTGTGATGCCATAGATGAGAGGAAAAAGAAATTCCGCTTATTCATCTGGTAAATATGCCTAAACATTTTGTGAAACCTCACTTCAGAAGCATTAAAGTACCAAAATTCAACTGAAATCTCTTTCAGGATCAGGCTCGTAGTATTCAGGAGTCATTGGCTGTGAGCTCAAGCTGTATGGTGCACATACTGCTGCAGTACCTGGAATATTCATGTGTGTAAGAAAAGGAAGCCCCTGCTATGAACAACCATCCATAGTTTACCACAGAGTAAATCTGATTTGTACTAATCTTGCTAAAGATACATATTTCAAATCATACTTCATAAAACTTTCCTTTCTTAGTGGCCTTTGCTTTGCTTATTTAAAACAGCTGCCAGTCACAATCCACATTCTCAAATGAACCAGAGCCTTTGCACAGACTGGGAAAAGAAATGTTTTCAGCTGCTAGGACAAAGAAAATTTTTATCTCTTTAAAGGAGACTCCTAGATAGGGATACCAAATCATAAACACTATTGATCAAACTTTCCTAAATCAGATGTGGAAGATGACTGTCAGCAAGGTAAATGCAATAATAATACTACTTGCAATTTGTATCACATTTTTTGTCCTGTCTTCTGATTCCCTCTACTCCATAGACAGATAGACTGAGGATAGGAATCACAACTCAAAGTTCCTATCACACACTACAAGGTTGCTAACATAACTGATGTGTTTAGTGCCAAAACCCAATAAACTCCTTCCATAGCCATCAAAGAGAAAGAAGCACACCTAGAAAGGAAGACAGATCTTAGCTAGACTAACTCACTCCAGAGGTGTTTTTTTCCTCTTTTAGCTAGGTAAGTGTCAAAATCAGCTAGAATGCCCTAAGTCAATGATTTTTACATAGGCTCTGCACTGAAGTGTGCCTTTGCTCTCCTGATTCCTGCAGTTCCCTTATAGTTCTCAACTATATTCCTTGCAAAATCAACAGTGCAGAGCTGACATCCAAATGAGGCAGACTCACTTGAAACAGGCAGTAGCATCAAGCTGTCAGAAACCTATTGAGTGTTGTTCAAGTAGCATCTGCCAAAGCAATCTAGAACTGAATAGATCCCTCTTCAAAATAAACATCACACTGTTTATAGAAAATTTAATATGCAACAATTCTGAATTAAAAAAAAAAATAGCTGATATATCCAATTTAAAGCAGATGAATCCTTCCTGTAGTCCTTGTACGCAGGCTTTCTTCTCCCAAGAAATTTTAAAGATCGTTTCATTACATTTAGCATACAAAATGCATCTGTGTATATGGCACTGAAAGCTCCTAATAAGCCTTTGCGACCTAATCAGTGAGCAACAAGTTTAAAAAGCTGCATACGGAAGAAAGGAATTTCTATAATTAAGGTCTGATAGGCATGTAGTCATTTGATCACTTAGGAATGGCTTTATCTCATGGGATTTTTTGATAAACAGAAGGCTCTTCAAGGCATACTGCCGATTTTTCTAAAGAGCTTTGCGAAAACAGGAAAACATTAAGTACTTCAGGGTCCCATGAAGGATGGAACCCAAATAAAAAAAAGCAATTAAATGGTGAAAAAAAGAGGTCTAAAAAAAAAATGTAGAGCATTCAACAAATCATTTAAGACCACTCCTGTGCCATCAGAAAGAAACTAACAATTGTACGGAAGGAATGAATAATTTTACCATGATGTCCGGGCATAATCTACTTATAACGCTTTTAGGATCTGTGTTACTGTGATGGAGTAGGAACTGGACCGGGCATGCAATATTTAGATAAAAAGACAGATAAAAAGGTTATGCCAAAAATATAGTCAAATTCCAAAGAACGCAGGAACTACAATGTATTTTATAACATTTCCTCCTTTACTCCAAAGGTTTTGAGATGTAACAACAGATTTCGGCTGCTTAAAATAAAGCAGGAGCAACTCTTTTTCTCTGTATGACGGTGGATTTAAAGGTCTGGTCTTGCATTTCAGGGCAAGTCAAGATCTTCTCGAACTAAGATACTGGAAATGCCAAAAACCACCTGCCAGGAGCAGCATCCTCATCCCGCGGTGTGTCTTAACTCAGTAGTTTTTACTCAGGTCAAAACAGCAGCTTTTATGCTATAGTTAAGTAGTGACATGAAAGCAGAGAAAGTTGAGGGGGAGGAAAGGGAGGTGGTGTGTCATTTAAACCGCGTTAAATTCAGCGGCAAGTGACGGCGCTGCCGGCCGGGGCAGTCTGCTTCTCTACGACGAGCTGTATGGGGACGGCGGTGCCGAGGCACCGGCTCCCCTCCCTCCCACAGCCGAGGGATGCCCGGAAAAATAGAGGTTAAAGGGCACCAGAAGGACTAAAATTCAAAATAAAAACCTCCACAAAGCGCCAAAAAAAACCCAAACAAACAAACAAAAAACCCCAAACAAACAACAAAAAAAAACCCCAAACCAACCAACCAAACAAGGGCGCCGCGCTGAGGAAGGTGGATTTTTCCTCAGCGAGCAGAATGAGCTCTTCTCAGCGAGGGCGGCCGGGATCCTCCAGCAGGAGACAGGAAGGTGGGATGGATTACTGAAGGAACAACAGGCTGCCGCGACAGGGAGAGACCGGTATAACTCACCTGTAGCAGTCGAGTAGCTCCCTTAGGAACGCTGTGGGGGAGAGCGGACGGTAACTCGCCCAGAGGCCAGCGGGACGCGCCAGCCCCCCCAGTCTGGTCAGTGCCGGGAAGCGCTACGGCTCGGCCGTCCCTCCTCCGGGCAGGGCGGTGCCGCCTCCCACCTCGGGGAAGGCGAGTGAGCAGCGACTCGGGAATGTCCCCCCTCCCCTTTCGGGAAGCGGGGCCTGTTCCCTTGCCTGCCCTCCCCGGGGCAGGGCGGGGGTTGGCCCGCCTCCTGCCGCCTCGCCTGCTGCCATCTGCCCCTCTGCCGAGTAGGAGGGGTCTGGAGGCGGAGGGGTCGCAGGGTCTCGGGTTAGGGGCCAGAGCCGACCCTAGGATGGGACCCTGGGGCGCTCAAGCATCGAGAGGACCGGCGGGGTTAGCCTGAGCGTGCTGTGAGGAGCAGAGAATGGGCACTTTGCTCAAACAGTGTCCTGATCCTCCCAGTCCCAAGCTGGTCAGAAACCGCATGTAGGAGTGATGGATGTCTTCAAGACGCCTGTGCCTCTGGTGCCATGGGCACAAGATTCCTGTGCCTCTTTCATCTGATTCCGGAGGACGGGGTGGTTGCTCTGGCCACCAAGGTAGAGAAGGCGTGGTGCTTGCAGCCAGGCTCAGGGTTGAGGCCGTGACCAGTCTGACGTTGCGCTGTCATCTGGCACACATCTGTCTGATGAATTCCCACTTGGAAACCACGTTGAGGAAGATTATGGCTCACAAAGTCAGTTTCTGCTCCCAGAACTGTAGGCCCATGTCACGGAGGCACTCACAAAACAAACAGCAGCCACCAGCCAAAAATGGGGTTTATTGCAACCAGGGTTGCCATCACTTCTTTTGACTAAATATAGGTTTGGATGTCTGTCGGAAATTAACTACTACATAACTAGTTTCTAACTTGAAGGAAAGACAAACCAAAATGAGCAAACCCTCACTTGTAAAAGGGGAAACCTCCCACGCCAGAGTGTCCAAGATACCACTCACTCAAAAAGGGGTGTGTGTGCAAGGCTCACCCAATCCACGGAGACTCCCTCAATCCGTGGAAGTATCCTTGGATGGCGTGTCCAAGGGGAGGGTCCAACTGCCAGGCCTACTGCTCTGTGAAGAACCAACTCCCCTGGCTCTCAGGCAGGACCCCATTTATACCCTAGTCAAAGGTGCCCTGTGGTCATTCTTATTGGCTGAGGGACAGGCTCGGACAAAACACGGAAAAGCCCACACCCCAAGCCTCTTTGCTAAGGGGCCCAGACCCTGAGGCACCAGTTAAGCACCGTGAGGTGCAACTGAATGGCCAAGGTCTCAAACTGCTCCGGCCGAGGGGCCAAACTGCTCAGCACAGCCTGTGTGTTCCATCGGTTTTGTGTGGGGGAGAGGCTGTACCTGCCACAGCCCGTAAGGCAGGAAGGGAGATTAGGAGTTCATGGCATCTGTAGCCCTGCCCTTTGCTTGTGGGTCCCCACCTGACAGGCCTCAGTTAGGCATTGAGAGAGGCACAGTGTGCTGCAAGCTGCCTGCGTCCCTGCTGCCATCAGCATATGTAGCCCAGAGAAAATGTGTTTCAAACTCTTACTTACCTTTTTCATGGTGTTCATGGTCAAGGTTTCTCCGGTTTGTAGCACTTTGAATTAAAAGAGGTCTCCATCTCTCGTTTTTTTTTTTTCCTAAACTACACTTGTAGGTTAAACATAATTTACCTATCAAGACACTGTTTTCCTTGCTCTCATTTGGAGTGTCTCAAATTCTTGAATCTTGGTTGCTTTTCCTCTGTAGGGACTGGGAAGTGTTCTTCATTATATGCTATATTACTTTTTTATATCTCCTGGTATTTAGTTTGCCTTTTATATTTATTTATTATTTTTTTGGTAACAACATAATGTTGCTAACTTACATATTGTTTGTGATCCACTTTGCTTATAATCCACTTCAGCGCCTTTTCTTCTGAATCTCTGTCTAGCCAGTTGTTCCCTGCCTCTGTATATTGCAGTGGTATTTTGTGCTTTCCTCTGTTCAGTAACAGTCTGCTTCTTTACTCAGATTTTCCATCTGCTCATGATGCTTCTGCTTTCTAGTCAAAGACGTTTTCTAGTCAAAGGATAACTTTATTCTTCAGAACTTTATTCTGGAAATTCCATCTATTTATTCCACATATTCCCTGTGCATGTTGTATGTGTCATGTAAATTGAACTTCTCACAGAGGGGGAGTAGTTACTTATTTCTCATGGCCACTGTACCAGTCTGGAGGCACTAGAACCAGACATTTACTGTTGTATTAGAACTTAGAGGCATATTTATATGAAAGATCACCTAACTGCTGGTTTTTCTGAAGGTGCAAATCACAGATTGGATGCCAAAATTTTGTTTTTGATTGCCAGTTTGGTTTTTTTCCTGATGCTTATTAACAGCTCTCTGTAATATGTTAAGAAGTTCTTTCTTCTAATGTCTTTAGACAGTAAAATTAGAAAAGTTTACTGGAAATTTATTAATTCTGTATTTGAAAGTAGGATTTTAAGTATATGCAATAAGTGAAACGTGGAGGGGGAGCTGTACATTAAGGGATCTGATGGGGAAAAAATGATCTATCATCATGTAATGAAAACTAAAAGGAATAAATGAAGACAACTTAGTTCTAGTACTTTTTAAATTTTGAATGAGTGCCATTGCACTCCTTTTTGTCTTTTAATGTAAAGGTGGAAAATTATTGCAGGTACTATTTTAGAGATTTTCTGCTTTGAAAATGTTTCTTCTTTTGAACCTCTACTAGAGATACCTGTTAAAATATGTCAATATATTTCACATTTTCTGAATCATTTCATCTCTGCTGTGGGTTGCAGATGTTCAGCCCTCTCTTGCCTCTCCACTTCAGCAGCAGCAATAATATTTGATACTGTTTTTGCACACTGATCTACGTAGTATAGAAGTTCCAGAATGTACAATGCAATAGGTTATTCTTTGAGTGCTCCAGACTTAGGAACATATGGACTCACTGCCATCTAGTTATAATGTTCAAGGTACTAATTTGTACCCAAAAAACTGAAGAAGTTATTGAATAATGTCTGTAAGGAATTTTTGTGCCTGGCCAAAAAATGTTTCAAAAAAACAAGCTATCATATTTCTTATATTTGAAGCAGGAAAACTGAAACAGAAAGATCAAAGGTAAACCCACAAAAGACCTTGGCACTGCAATGTGCCAAGTGTCACAGCGTCTATAAAATGTAAAGTCCCAAGTTAGATGCTGACGTTCTTTATATACCAAATCATAGCAATGAAGCTTGGAAAGGCCTATAAGAAGACATCCAGTTGAACTGGAGACCATCTTTCTCTGGAACCGGAGCTCTGAATTTTGCTCCACCATCGGTTCTTAGTTGCCTGTGTACATATATCCAAGGCCCACCTCTGGTATGGCACAGCTGCATAAGCTTGATCCAGACTGCTATGAGAGAGCATCAGTAGAGGGATAAGAAAGTTGAAAGTACAGACAGAAGTAGGTCTGTTGACATGAGTTCATTAGTAATTCACTGATTTTAGAGGGAAATTACCAGCTTGAAACAATATAAAATCCCGAAGGGAAAAATCAGCTAGGAAAGCTTGGTCAAACTAGTCAGTCTTGTTTGGGACTAGCTGGGAATTACCATGTCATGTTGTCAGTGTTGGTGGAGCTGGTGGAAGATAGCAGCTTGGCAATGCTGGGGATCCTTTCCAGAAAGCCATGGGAAGCAACCCTTCCCATTTTGACTTGTGCCTGTCTGCCTAGCAAAGACTTCTTTGGTAGCTTAACATGAGCGGCAAGTATACTAATGCTTAGTCTAATAGCTCACTGAGTGCTAGCTAGCTCTTCTGTCTATTAGCCAATAACTGAATGCTTTGTTTTGAGTCATATATATATATTCTTCTTGCAGAGTCTCTCCACCTGGCTAAATGTAAGTGACCAAACTGACCAAGTGTGATGGATGCACTCAACTCCTTAACCAGACTAGTGGTAGCTGGGTACGGGCTTCAAAGGAGGTGAAGGCCTAAGCCATAACCAGGCCAAGAACTCGTCTAGTTCCAGTCCGTTCTCTGAAAACCCGCAAAGGAACAGAGTGACATGGTGAGCATTGATGCATATGAGCTTGGAACACTGGTCATGCGATTAACACATGAATAGCAGGTGGCTTTTCCAAGACTCATTTATCAAGGAACAAAGAAAGGTGTGGGTACACGGAGTCTCGTATATACCTTTCCCATTGCATGCAATTTGATGACAAGCCAACCAGTCTATTCCGTAGCTATGACAGCCTAACTGAACTTTCTTTGAGCTGTCTCTCTTTGCTAACCAGCTGGGTGCATGGTAATCTCTCCTTGAGCTGGAACACATCTAAAGGTTGCTCCTCAAGGCAGAGAGACCTCCTACCAACTGTAGACCTTTGGTAAGTGACCGCTACTGTGCATAACCTGATACTATAGTGCACTAAGATTTTTGTGTTGGCAACTTTGATTTTTGTATTGGCAACTTTGATTCTGTGTTAGTAACTTAGATTCTGTATTGGAACATTGGGTCATTGTTACATCCTTTGCACTGTAAGTGAGAGAACCTTGCCATTGAATCTTGTTAAGTTGCACTTTTACAACATCATGTTTCAATAAAATCACTTTTGCTGATGCTTGTGACAGTGAGTCTTTAAGTGGTCTAAATTGCCCATCTGTGACACCAAGAGGGACCATAACAGACCTCCCATTCAATGTTAGACTTCACCTGTCTGATAAGTCTTAAGTCTCCGAAAGGCAATTTCAGAACCTGCATAGGTGACCTGCTGTAGTGCTGCACTTCCTTTCTAGGGGCAGAGATTTCCTAATATCCAATCTGAGCATCCTAAACCACGATTTGTGACTGTTTCTGGCTGTTATTTTGTGCCGTCTGCCACCACCAAGAAGAGTTGCCCATCTGCTTTGTAACTGTCTTTCAGGTGGTTGTAAGTTGCCTTTAGGTAGTAATCTCTCAGTGTCCTCTTTTGGAAACTAGCCAGACTTCTAGTTCATGGTCTCTAGGCCACCGAAAATCTTGGTACCTCTCTGCTATAGAGTGTCCTATATCTCTCTTGAACTGCATTGCCAAAAACTGGACAGACTATTACATTCTTCTTTGCTGCAAATTAAAGGCAGTATCATAGCACTGCATCAGCACAGAGAGCTCTAATGCCTCCTGTTTGTTCGTTAGCACAGTATCACTTCAGGTGGGTGTGGCATGTACAGCCTACCCCACAGACAAAACACATGGGCTGTGCTGAGCAGCTTGGCACCTTGGGCCAGAGCAGTGTGAGGCCTCAGCCATTCAGTTGCACCTCACGGTGCTTAACTGGCGCCTCAGGGTCTGGACAATCTGCCAATCCAGTCCACCTTCCCTTGCTTAATTGTCAGTCATCATCTATCTCCTCATCATTCCTAGTTTAAAGCCTTTGTCAGAGTGGCCAACCTGCTGACTAAGATTTTTTAGCCCCTCTTAATTGGGATGCTTTTGTCTCCTAGCAGTTGTTGATGCTCAGCAAGTGTCCCTTGGTCTTAAAAGCTGATTCCTTACTGTTGACACCAGTTGTGCAAACATGTATTGACCCCCAGAATTCTCCAGTTGCTGAGGATACCTTTCCCTTTTACTGGTAGGATTGAGGAGATAACACCTGAGCAACCTTGCCTTAACCTCCAGAGCCAAGTGGTCACGCTTGATACACTCAGGGTCTCCCCTCACAATATTGTTTGTGCCCACATGGAAGATCAGCATGGGACACTAGCGCCAGCGCCAGACAAGCCTCAACAGTCTCTCCACAGTATCCTGAATCCAAGTCCCCAGCAAGCACAAGACCTCTCGAGAGGGGAGTTTCCATTCCCTGTAACAGGGACCATGCTGTTATGGCTCACTGACTGCATGCTTAGGCTCAGCTGGCTCTTCTGACACTTTGTTAACCACTTTCCAGACCCTCATCTGCTTCCAGGACACAGAGTCTATTCTGTAGTTGCAGATCTGCAGGCAGAGCTGGAGACATCTTGTGCCCGAAGTCACAAAATCCAGTCTTCACTATGTGGGAGTCTCGATTTCCCAACCCAATGCACACAGAAGCTGGCTGTCCCTGCTTCAGCACAGCTGGATGTTTAAGCTTTTGCTATCTGTAGAATATCGGAGTGCAGAGGAGCTGCACTAAACTATGATTTTCTCTAGCATCCTTCTTAGAGTCAGCTAGAGACAAGAGCTCAAAGCACCATTTTATCATGAATAGCTGACAGAACTCATTAGGAGTTGCTATTCATTGTTAGAAATCAAGGCCTCCCAAAGCTATCTTATCTAGCATCAGTAGACACCCTGAAGTTCCTGGAAGAATTCCTAGGATTTCTCCAGTAACCCAGAAGTTCCCATAAGTTCATAGAATTATAGAATCATTTATATTGGAAAAGACCTTTAAGATCATTGAGTCCAAGCTGGAGACTGCTCTGCAGACTGCTGTGTCAGTTGGCTGCCTTCATTAGCAGCTGTCATTGAGTCATGTCTGTTGATTTTTCTCTACATTCTCCAGATACAAATATTTGCAAGTTTCATTAGTAAGAATACTCAGGTGAAGAGTTTTGCCCTTCTGCTTTAGGAATGCAAGTGTTGAAATGATTACCATTCACGAAACGACAGCATCCTACTGGGCTTGTGTAAGAAATCTTAACTGGCAACACACCAAGACTTGGGATTTTAAACAGCAAGCCCACAGAATATATAACACTAGCAAAAATACAGCAATGTTGTTTGAAAGATTAGATGCATCAGATGAACAGTCAGGGAACATGAAGTTGGGAAGAGGGAAATGCACATATGCACACATCTTTGCGTCTTCTTTCAGAGAGGAATTGTTGATACATTAACAAGTCAGGGGAAAATAGATTTTTTGCATATTTTGCAAATCCTATTTACTGGTATTTGGCTAGACAGAGAAAGTAACCTGGACTAAGAGGCAAGAATAACATGGTTAGAGTTCTGAATAGAAAAGCAGTCATGCCACTTAATCTTCATGAGTCAGTTTTCCTTCATTAGTTGGAAGTAATAATATTCCATTTTTGCCTTTTCTTTTTTCTTGTCAGTTTTCAGACCAAAGACTGCCTCTAGATTTTGCGGCTGTGCTATATAACTGGACATGAACTCCAGGAGGATATTTTAGTCCCAACGTTAATATAAACATATACATGAGTTCATTGATAAATAAGTAAGAGATAAATAAGTGAACAAAAAAAAAAAGTGTGTTCATTAGCACAGAAGGCTGCTTGTGGGGATGTTAAGCTTAAATTTCCATTTAATTTTTTTTCAATTTTATCTGTCCTAAGTTTAGAAGTGCTTTATATAAATCATGTGTTTTAAATATTTTAGTGTCAGCTGTACCTAAAATAGACTACTTCCCTTTTCACACATCAAGTTGTTGTAGCCTCTCGGCATCTAAAAATTGTTTTTCTCCATTGAGATTTGTGTTCGACAATGTGCTTGCACTGTTGCATAATCTACTTCCAGCATTTACAAAATCTACCACTGATGTTGTTATACTAATAGTTTGACTCATAATGACGTATGGTGCAGTAAATGTGCCCTTTTATGAGTAATAAAAAGGGAATTTTCTGATTTCTCCATCCTTCAGGAAGAAAGTAAGCCAGTGGAACAATGCTATCTATATTAACAGGACCTTTTCAAAGGAAAAGAAAAATTGTGTGAACAGAATGTACAAAAGAGAACTCTCTTTTCAGGGACTGAATCAAAGATTTGAAACAAGAGGAATGGAGTCGTTAAAAGTTCCTCATTAACCAATGCAGCAAAGGACTTTCCTTTAGTGTGCCTTTTTAAATAGGAGAAGTATTATTCTGTATTTCAGATGTTCCTGATTCCAGTTAATTAATGATCATACATGTCAGTTTCTGGACAGTTTACTAGAGATGTTGATTCTCTTATCAAAAGACAGTAATTTGTATGAAAAAAAACTGATGTCCTTTCAGTTGTAAATGTATATTAGCATAGTGTGAAAGAGACCATCTTTAGTCCCAAAGCAGAATGAATCACACCCACATCCTGATTCTCAGAATTTTTTCTTTAAAACTTCTGGTGCCAGAAACTCTACTGCCTTCCACAACAGTCTCTGTCTAGGATCTAACTATCCTTAGCAGTAGAAAGTTCTCTCATCTGTAAACCAAAAAATACTTCCTAGCCCTTTATACCTATCACTGTCTTCCTGCAAACTAATAGAGACCAAGTTATTTTCCGGTGTGCAGCAGCTTGTGAAATACAAATTAATAACAGGACCCCCTCAGCCCTCTTTACGCTAAACAAGCTCAGTTCTTTCAGTGGTAGAGAGAATGCTGATCATGATCGCCACTACTCACGTCTCTCCTGAATTCCAGTACTGAAAGAAGAGGTAGGACACAGTGCTCCCAGAGGGAATCTTACCAACAATATACTTAGTCACACATGACAATTCTGTTCCTACTTGTCTGCATACTTGCTGTTTCCTAAGAAACAGAACACTGTTTATTTAAGTACCACGTGTGATATTCTGTAAGCCACAAATCATTTTATCTTGCTGCTCTTCTCTTTCCTTCTTGTTAAATGATTTCTGCTTAAGACTACAACCTTGCACTTTCCCTGTTGAGACACCATTTCTCTAATTTCTCAAGGTGCCTTTGAATCTTAATCCTGTTTGCTGATGTGCTAGTGATCCCTTATAGCTTCGTGTCATTTGGAAATCCTTGGCATCTTCTATATTATGAGGCAGATTGTTGGTTGCTAATGGCTAGGACAGATCTTTCCAACTGTGCTCAAGATATTGTTCCTTCTTCAACAGTGAGCCACTAACTGCTTTCTGACTGTACAGCGGCGACTTCCAAAACCAAAATAAAGCAAACTATTGTTTTCCATAAACAGTGTTCCTTATGCAAGATTTAATTTGTAGCCAGGAACAACTTCCTGACAAGCTGTAGAGGTGGGCCCATGCCAACATCATGAAGTTCAACAATGCCAATGCAAGGTCCTCCTCCCAAACCTAGATACAGGCTGGGTGATGAGTCGACTGAGAGCAGCCCTGCAGAGAAGGACTTGGGGGTGCTGATTGATGAAGTGCTGAACATGAGTCAGCAATGTGCACCGGCACCCCAAGAAGCCAACCCTATCCTCGGCTGCATCAAAAAATGGGTGACCAGCAGGTCAAGGGAAGTGATTCAGCCTCTCTACTCTGCTCTTGTGAGACCCCACCTGGAGTGCTGCATTCAACCCTTGAGCCCCCAACACAAGAAGAACATGAATCTGCTGGAGAGGGTCCAGACGACAATCAAAAGATGGTCAGAGAGCTGGAGCACCTCTCCTTTGAGGACAGGCTGAGGGAGTTGGGTCTGTTCAGCCTGGCGCAGAGAAGGCTCCAGGAAGACCTTATAGCAGCATTCCAGTATCTGAAGGGGGGCTGCAGGAAAGCTGCAAGGGGACTTTTTAGAAGGATGTGTGGAGACAGGACACGGGGCAATGGTTTTGAATGACAGCAGGATAGATTTAGATTAGACATTAGGAAGAAGTTCTTTACTCTGCGGATGGTGAGACACTGGAATGGGTGCCCAGGCAATTATGGACGCCTCATCCCTGAAGTGTTTAAGCCCAGGCTGGATGAGGCTCTGAGCAACGTGGTCTAGTGGGAGCTGTCCCTGCCCATGGCA
The DNA here is from genome assembly GCA_013396935.1 of Baryphthengus martii. Lineage (NCBI taxonomy): Eukaryota > Metazoa > Chordata > Aves > Coraciiformes > Momotidae > Baryphthengus > Baryphthengus martii. Next base: position 54,188 of record VWZK01002043.1, read on the forward strand.
GGGTGTTGAAAATAGATGATCTTTAAGGTCCCTTCCAACTTAAGCCATTCTATGATTCATTCTGTGATTCTGTGATTCTGTTTAGAGTCAGTAGCTGCAGAAATACTCTCTCAGAGCAAAGGTCAGTGAAGCATTCTTCAGCAGAACTGCATTGGACAGAACAATTTCAGGTGTACTTTTTAGTGCAAGCCAGAACGACAAGAGATTTTCAGCAATATTCATGGAGTTCCTCTAGGGGTCACGCCACAGCTGCAGAGGAAAGTCCTTGAAACGGTGTGTCTGTGTTAGTGCTGGACTGAGCTGATATTCTTTGCTTCTCAATAGGCCTCTCATCTTGGAGTCAAGCTGGGATTCCTCACTGCCAACCTGAACCATCTCATGAAATGTAGGAGGGTGGAATGGTGTAACTGTCTGTACTTGGTTTTGTGTACATCCTGACTGTCCTACACAAATAAACTTTGAGCTTTCTGTAGACACTTCTATTGTGCTTGTGGTAGGTCACCGTAAAGGGCACAGCCTGACCTTGTATTGAATTGCAGTGTATTGTACACAGGGTGGTGTGGTTCCAGCTACAGTCTCTCCAGCAGGCATATCTCTTTCATCTGTGGTTCCTAACAGGAGATGGTGCAGGTTTTACATAGGTGTAATCTGATATGATCTCAGCTAATATGTAACAACTGTAGGTTTGTTCTAAAAAAGTGAAAAGCACAGTAGTTATAGTTACTGACGAAAAAAATGATCGGTTATTTGCCTTTGACTAATATTTGCACAAGAATCCTTATGTTAAACAATCATTATTAAGATGAAAAAAACAGTGAAATATAAGGAAATATCAACATGAGAATTAATATACAACTTCAAGTCATTTTTTATGTATATACATGATTATATAGTGCTTAAATTATTTCAATTCTGGTTTTATTCACAAGGCCCACTTCCCCAGTGAACACTTGAGATAGGTGAAGTTCACTTATTCTGTAGTTCTCGTATTTTATTTTCTCCCAAGTGTCAAGTAGAAAGACTGCAGCTTGATTATTCTGAAGTATTGATGTTCAGCTCAGAGGCTAAAAGAATTTATTCTCTACAATATTTTTGTTTATGGTCCTTATCCATGATGTCATATTACCCAAATTTATGTATATCAATTTAATCTTAATAACAATTTCCATTAACAATAACAAGATAATCTTTTCTCCACCTAACTTACTTGGAAACTACAGATGCCAAGGCTATCAAAATTTTCTAATGGTATTAGAAATGCAGTTTGGGTTCAGCTGAGCACACTAATAAATTCATCACTAACTAATGAGTTCTTACACCATTTAGGCACTTACTTACTCCTGAGGTTGTTTAAGGTCTAGACACCAGCATCATCCAAGTATCTTCAAAAGTCCAAGCTTCTTCACTAAGTAGATAAATTCCAGCCTGCTCATATCACAGAACTATTATTTCTCATCGGATTGCATGAGGTACAAGTAGGCTGCCTTTCCAACTCGAGCTCCTGTGTCTTTCTGAGCCATGACATACCCTTAACTGGTGAGCAGTGGCTGTCTTCATTTACACCATCCTTATATCCGTGCCTTTAGTAATTATTTGGGGTTGTTCCAAGCATGTATTTGAATTTATTTCAACTGAAGGGAGAATCAAATCCTTCTCTTTACTTTCAGGTTGAGTGCTCTGGTCAGTAGGCTGTTATACAAGGACTGTGTGCCTTCTTTAAAAGATGGCATCCTCTACATCTTCCTGTGAGGGACAAATACGTGCAACATGCAATAGTCATATCCTGATAAATGAACTTCCTATGAGTTCCCTCACCTAGTTTTTGACCCCTGAAGCATTTGTGCAAGCTGTATACTCATCACACTGAAACAATTCTCTGTGTGTGACGTCTAGATCTTCAGGAAATTTGAATGAAGAGATGCCAAGTGTATTCAGACTTTCAGGTTAATGGACAGTTTGATGATATTCCAGAGGGGGAATTGGCTTCTGCTTAAGAGCCTCACTGTGTGACTGTGTGGTCTATTGTCTCATCACAATGAGATTAAGCTCGAAAATACTCACTCTCAGGATCCAAATTTGAGACACTGAAGGTATTATTTTCAGATTAGTTTTTCTTATGAGAAACTCTCTGCTACCATCTTGTGGTAAAGTAGAGGAGAGACATCAAGAGCAAATGTTTTTACTTATGTGGGAGTAACTGGTTAAATTTCATTCTGTATTTGGAGCATTGGGCTATTAAAATATGAAGAGAGTGATCATAGAATCAAAGAATGGTTTAGTTTGGAAGGGACCTTAAAGATCATCTAATTCCAGCCCTCGTGCCACAGGCAGGGACACTTTCCGTTAGACTAGGTTGCTCAAAGCCCCATCCAACCTTGCCTTGAACACTTCCAGGGAGGGGGCATCCACACCTTCCCTGGACAACCTGTTTCCAGTGTCTCACCACTCTCACAGTGAAGAAATTCTTGCTTACATCTAATTTAAATCTAACTTCTTTCAGTTTAAAGCCATCACCCCTTGTCCTGTCACTACATGCCATTATAAAAAGTCCCTCTCCAGCTCTCTTGCAGGCCCCCTTCAGATACTGGAAGGCCACTATCAGGTCTCCCCAGAGCTTTCTCTAAGCTGAATAACCCCAAACTCTCAGTCTGTCCTCATAGGAGAGGTGTTCCATCTCTCTAATCATCTTTGTGGCCCTCCTCTGGACTCATTACAACAGATACGTATCCTTCTTATGTTGAGGGCCCTGGAGCTGGACACAGCACTCCAGGAGGATCTCAAGAGAATGGAATAGAGGGGCAGAGTCACTTCCCTTGACCTGCTGGCCACGCATCTTTTGCTGCAGCCTAGGATTCAGTTGGCTTTTTGGGGTGCAAGCACACACTGCTGGCTCATGTCTTGCTTTTCATCCCTCAGTCCCCTCGAGCCCACCTCCACAAGGCTGTTCTCAACCCCTTCATCCTCCAGCCTGTATTGATACAAGGGTTGCCACGACTCACCTGCAGGACCTTGCAATTGGCCTTGATCAAAGATTTCAGAATAGGAGAGTAAACAGCACAGTGTGCTGGAACAAAGTAGTTGTTCCTCTGTCATATATTTAGATTGTATGATCAAATATTCTGGATACACATGTTTGTTTGTTTGATTTAATACGGGAAAGTTTGCCAGGATGGAAAAGGAGCCCAGGATTTCTGTCTGTGTGATCAGAACATTAGTTATGGTGGCAGCAGGGCTATTTGATGACCTTTGTGGTTACATTAAACCACACTTATGCAGGCATATATATGGCTCTGTCTCTCATATCCAGATACAGCAGCACACTTTGAGTGATAGTGTAGTGGAGTTGGGCATATCCAGAAGGAGGAGAAGAAAGTTCTCTGTGAATTCTTGTTGTGCTATTGACCTTCATTCTGATGTAATAACAAATGTGATGTCTTCTACCCAGTACCTGATGAGAAATCATGGATATTTCCCACTGAAGCCAGTTATCACAGAATCACATCATCACAGAGTGTCTTTGATTGGAAGAGGCCTTCAAGATAATCTAGTCCAATCTTCAACCAAACACTGCAAGCTCACCACTAAACCATGTCCCTACGCACAAGGTCTACACTCTGTTTAAATACCTCCAGGGATGGTGACTCTACCACTTCCCTGGGCAGTCCATTCCAATGTTTAACCACCCTTTCAGTGAAGAAGTGTTTCCTAATGTCCAGTCTAAACCTCCCCTGACTCAGCTTGCATCCATTACCTCTCGTCCTGTCACATGCCATCAGGGAGAAGAGGCTGTCTCCTTCCTCCCTCCAACCCCGTTTCAGGTAGCTATAGAGAATGAGAAGGTCTCCCCTCAGCCTCCTCTTCTCCAGACTAAACAAGTCCAGCTCCCTCAGCTGCTCCTCATAGCACTTGTGATCTAGGCCCTTCACAAGCCTTGTTGCCCTTCTCTGGACATGCTCCAGCACTTCTATGTCCTTCTTGTAGTGAGGGGCCCAGAACATATTCAAGGTGTGGCCTCACCAGTGCCGAGTACAGCGGGACAATCACCTCTCTATTCCTGCTGGCCACAGTGTTTCTAATACAAGCCAGGATGCCATTGGCCTTCTTGGCCACCTGTGCACACTGCTGACTCATATTTAATCGACTATGGATCAACACCCCCAGGTCCTTCTCCAACTTGCAGCTTTCCAACCTCACATGCCCAAGTCTGTATCTTACCATGAGGTTGTTATGACTCAAGTGCAGGACCTGGCACTTGACCTTGTTGAACCTCATACAATTAAACTTGGCCCAGTGATCTAACCTGTCTAGGTCCCACTGTAAAGCCTCCCTACCCTCTAGCAGATC
>VWZK01002043.1:58550-73711 GCA_013396935.1 Baryphthengus martii
ACTGTTGATAGATGATGGAGAGTGGCTTGCTGAGCACTTCTGCCAGCTCCTTCAGTATCCTTGGGTGGATAACAGTAAAGGATTTCTAGTTGATACCCATTATTATTCAGCACAGATGGAACTGGGGTAACTAGAGGAGAACCAGACAAGGCACTGGGTCAAGAAGGCAGTAATGGAGTGGGATGAGGTTGCTTTTTGCCCAGCATTTGCAGGGCAAAAGTAAAGGATATAAGAATGAGCTCTGGGGCCCTGTCAGTGCACAGAGGGTAATACTTCCAGATGCAAAATCCAGCTTCTATGTCAGTCACAGTACTCAAAAAAATGAATTTGGGATACTAGTTTAAAAAAAAAAAAAAAAAGTTAGTTTTATCCCATGTTTTGGCTTTGGATTGCTGTATTTATTAGCCTTATTCCTATAAAATCTTGTTCAGTAGAAAGCCCATGGAGAGCAGAATCAAGGTCTAGAACAGGAGGTAACATTTCACAGATGCTGTATAGCTCAAAATACCTCAGCAACAATTGGAGCCCTTTCTTTATAAGTTGTTGAATCATCCTAGATGACAAACCTAATGCATATCATGGAACAATTAAAAATGCTGGGTGTTATGTGGATGTGGCAGAAGTAGAAAACCAAACTCCTACCACTGAGAATTAACAAGTTATCTCTTTCTTCCTTCCCCAAAATTTAGAGTCTGGTTTAGGATGCATGAGATTTAGAGAAAGAACAAATTGGAGTGCAGAAGGTCTTGAAATTTTAGGTACACTAATGTCTTGTATTATTTCCTCAGTAAGACGAGATTCTCAGATATTTAAGTTGTTATACACCATGAACAGTGGTGTTACTGGTTGAAACTTGAATGTGTATTTAGTGAATGAATAAGGTAATTAATCGATTAGAAATCCATCATAAATTCACAATAGAAGATGTTATAATGTAAATGTGTGATGTAATATATAAAAGGCTGGCTATATTATTTAAGTAAAATTGCATTTTAGATTCTGTGGATGGTTAGGCTCAGTGGTTTGATGGCTGACATTTAGTGCATTGTTTCCTACCTACCTACCTAATGAAGAAAAGAATCTCTGTCGCAAAGCCAGTGTTGCATTGAGCAGTGCATCTAGGCAAGGCTGAGGAAGTCTAGCTTGTGGAAGAGAAGATAACTAGAAGCACATCCTGAAGTGAGCAACTGAAAGCACCATGCAATCAGACACTGCGTGGAGTGCCCAGACTTGGGATATCTGTGGCTGATAGTGCCACTTAATGACCATTAATTAAGGAGGAGGCAGACTTTGGAAGGAACAGTCCAAAGAATATGTTATTAGGTTACCAAATGTGATGCCTGTCTATACGAAGGAGGATCTGGGGAACTACAGGCCTGTCAGTCTGACCTTGATGCCAGGGTTGGTTATGGAGCAGATCATCTTGAGTGCCATCACATGGCACATACAGGACAACCAGATGATCAGGTCCAGTCAGCACAGGCTTATGAAAGGCAAGTCTTGCTTGACTAACCTCTACAGAGGGATCTGGACAGGCTGGATCAATGAGCCAAGGCCAATGGTATAAGGTTCAACAAGGCCAGGTGCCGAGTCCTGCGCTTGGGTCACAACATCTCCAGGCAGCTCTACAGGCTTGGGTGGGAGTGACTGGAAAGCTGCCCGGTGGAAAAGGACTTGGGGATGTTAGTCAATAGCCAGTTGAACGTGAGTCAGCAGTGTGCCCAGGTGGCCAAGTAGGCCAATGGCATCCTGGCTTGCACTAGAAATAGTGTGGCCAGCAGAAGTAAGGAAGTGGTCATCCCTCTATACTCAACACTGGTGAGGTCACACCTCAAATACTGTGTTCAGTTTAGGGCCCCTTCACCGCAAGAAAGACATTGAGGTGCTGGAGTGTATCCAAAGAGTAATGAAGCTGGCGAAGGGTCTAGAGCACAAGTCTTACGAGTAGCTGCTAAAGGAATGGAGTTATTTAGCCTGGAGAAAAGGAGGCTGAGGGGCTTATCACCCTCTACAACCACCTGAAAGAAGGTAGTAGCGAGGTGAGTGTTGGTTTCTTCTCACAAGTAACAAGCAACAGTACAAGAGCAAACAGCCTCGAGTTGTGCCAGGGTTGCTTTAGGTTGGATAGTAGGAAAAAATTCTTCACAGAAAGGGTTGTAAAGCCCTGAAACAGGCCACCCATGGAACCGATGGAGTCACCATCCCCCACGGTATCTGAAAGATATATAGTCGTGGTGCTTAGCGACATGGTTTAGTGGTGACCCAGCAGTGCTGGGTTAGTGGCTGGACTTGATGGTCTTAAAGGTCTCTTCCAATCAAAATTATTCCATGATTAGAGCTGTTTGTGAGTGTACTCACAAGTATTGTCCATGCTTCACGGGATTATGGGCAGGTAGCCATGTATTCCAGCCCTAGTGTTGTATCAGCAAGTCTCTGCGGGTGATACAATTTAACATAGAGAAAAGTTCTGCTGTTTGTGCACACCGCTTCCCTGAGAGAAGTTAAGCGCTGCCAACTGCTGGCTTTCCTGCTTACGTAGGCTGTGATTGTGTTGACCTGTAGGCCACTCACAAGGTTAGACTTCTATCACTTAGCTGTATGATGGGGTTTTTTTCTCTGCTGACATTTGTATAGCAGCTTGCAGATCAAGTCTTTTTTCAACAGGGGTAGCTTTTCTGATTTAGCTATAAAGCTTTACAAGGCAAGAAACAAAAGCTAGAAAAAGATCACCCTCATACTATAGTGTTTTACTCGGAAGTATTTCAGCGTGTGCTCAATATTTAAATACACTTCCTGATTGATGTACCATTCCATGACATTTGCCCTGATTGCAGGAGAAAATGTCCTCCAGGCAAGGCTAGGTGGCGCAGTAGGTTAACGCATCAACGTTTTTCAGACGTTTTAAGATCTACAAATTCCTGTAAATTTCCACAGCCTCATGTGTTTATTGACACATCCATGCATTGATTAATGTGGGAGAACCTCATTGCTTTTTGTGGCTGTTCAAATTCATGACTTTTGATACTCATACAAATAAAAGTCCACATTGAAAAGCTTCCAAGGTACTTTCTGGACAAAGCAACTGAAATATTTTTCTTATTTTTTGCACATTGCCTTCCAAATAGAAGTGTAGCTGAGGGTAAACAGAGTCTGACTGCATCTAATTTGGGAAAATGAGAGTTTATTTCATTCTTACTGCCCTCTTGAATACTGCAAGGGTGTGTTTATAGATGTTTTGTATACTAATAAACCACTGTCTCCAAATACTTACCAAACATTAAAGAAATCCTGAATGTCAGCTTTTTTCTCCACCAAAAAGGAAACATTTCTGAAAATATGTTATTAGTGTGCCCTCAATAGTTCTTCTATCTACCATGAAAAAGAAACTGACTCTAGTAGTAAAAAATTGCTAGTTTGCTTGGAAAAACTCAGAACAACCTAGATGGCTTTGTGAAGCTACTGAATAAGAATTAAATGGATTTTTTTTGTTGCCAAATTAGGATGTAGCAGACTTGTAGTTTCTCAAATAGACAATACTGTTTACACTAAAAGTTCAACATAAGTATACATCTCATGTATTCTTTTTTGCAGAAGATAACTAAATGATATTAATGAGTTATTTATATTCTTTAGAAGAGGTCAGCAGAGGAGTTAGCAATATTTGAGCAGCAGTATGTAGCATTTAATATAACCCAAATTATCAATAAGGTTGAGGGTTACAATGAGATGGTTAATGTACCGAGCATTTAGCATCTGCTCCTGTAAGGTGTCAAGTGCCTTTGCAAGGCACTGAGTGCACTCAAATTACATTAAAATAATGAGGGAATTCTCATCCTTCCATGAGATTCACAGCCACTGGCAGGATAAAGCTATTAGCATCCAGGCAGTAATGGATAGTAGGAAAAATCCATTTCCTTCTTTCAATTTTTTTTTTTCAGATTTCTACTCCTGAAATGGGTTGCAGAAGTTACCAATGCTCTGTAAACATCAGCCTGAGAGCTAAGTGCCTGTAAGCAAAGAATCTCCTGTCTGCTCTGAAACACAGGGTAAGCACAGAAGCAGAAGACAACAGAGGGAAATTGAAAAGGGTGAGAAGCCGTGAAAACATTTATATGGTAAATTTAAGCCCTTCACTACAATCTATTTCTATAGCATAGGGTAGCTTCAGGTATCTCAGTGTGGTGTGACCTACTCCTTTGTGTGCAGACACACTGATGTGAGCTTTCTGCTGCCAGGCTCTTCCCTGAGCTAGAAATGCAATTGCTTAACATGCAAATCCCCCAAATCACAGCACACAACTCATATCAACATTCACAGCTCATATTTGTAACTTGTTCCAGGGTAATCTTCTTGTCCCATCATGGGGTTAAGGAAGCAGCTTGTTTAGATCCACAATGGTAGACTTCTGTTAGGATTCCTACTCTTAAAATTGCCATAGCTGTGCCATTTTTTGTAGTCTTTTCAACCACTACAAAACTGTTTCTGGCAGGTTTAGACCAGAAGGAAAGTAACAGCAGTATTCTGCAGGAGAGCAGCAGCAACTGAAAGAAACAAGGTGGGTATAGAAGTGTAAGCCAAGGTGATGCTTCTTTAGAACAGCAAATACCTCCTATTTGGGCATTTTTGTTCAGCTAGTTTTACTGACCCAGTGTCCATATGCTTCATACAGTGTAATCATAAGAGGTACATGCAGAAAGCTGCATTAGCAAATATATTGGAGCTTGAGTGGCAAGGCAACCTGATGAAAAAGCCAGCAATAGGTAGGTATTTAAACTCTTGAGGAAATACTCTTCTGGAACCTCAATCTCCTCTATTCCAAGACCTGCACAAATTTCGGACAAAATAAATGTAAACACCAAACAGCTGTGGAAATTTGAAGTAAAAGACAGCTGATGATTACATGCAGAAAGGGAAGCACAAAGAAACAGTATTCGTTACGTGATAGATTGCAGTATCAGGATTATATGACAGTCTAGTTATGGTTGAAATTTCAACAGCCTTATTGACTGTGAAGTTGCTCTGGGGAAGCAAACACACTACATGACTTTCTCAAGCTGTTCAAACACAACTTCAGTGCTAGGTCTATGTCATGTCACCAGAGCTGGGCTGGAATAGGCTGCCAAGTCTTCTCAGCTCCTCTCTGTGGGAGAAAGTAAGCCAGTAAGGGTTTCTGAAGCTGGCACTGTGAGATAATGGTAGAATCCAGCATAACCTCAAGCCACAGAAAGAATTCTGGGTCTCCTGGGGAGCCACTATCATCTTTGTAGGACTATGCTCTTTCTCCATCAGTTCTCTAAAGGATGGAGTGGGTGTCTTGTGCTTCCTAGCCCTCTGGTTTAAGGGTCAGAAGGGTTGTCTGTGCTGTCTCTTTCTGTGAAAGGCCTTGAAAAGAAAAGATGTTTGATATCACAAAGAAGGGAAGTCAGTGGTGTGGTACAGAACAGAAAGTAACCAGTAAAAATGAAAGGCAAAGACAAAATGCTGTCAGTAGTATAATGGATAGATATGAGCAGGTCAAGCTGGATGAGGCTTGAGAGGGGAGTTTCTTAGAGGCTGACATGGGAGACGGCAGTCTTCGGAAGAGTTTTAGATGGATGGATAGAGAGATAGAGAGACAGATATAGAGATATAGAGAGATAGAGAGAGAGAGAGAGAGAGAGAGAGAAATAGATAGATAGATTAGATAGAAGAGACTAATTTGTAGAAATGTTAGGTGGAAAGGATGTTTAAAATTTAGATCTAATCTGCAGGTAAAGATATAGGAGATTGTATTCAGTAATAATCCCTAGGTTATTGACTTGAGAGACTAGATGTTGCTGTTTTATAAGTGTGGGAAGTGTAGTGGATTCCTAAGAACATGAGTGCCACCAAATTTACCCGCAAACAGTTTAAAGTTGGAAAAATCTATGAGTAACATGGTGAGTTAAACATCAATTAAAATAAATGAACAAATTGTTAGTATATCTGAGTTTATTTTATTGAATGGGTCACACTGTGAGCTTGTTTTTACTGGTTGGGTAGTGGGCCTTGGCTCATTCTCTGTCTCCACTAGGAATTGTTCTTCATATTCTACGGTACGTGGTAGCACCAGGATTACTTACGCTAGGGAGCTCATGATTATTGGAGGTTTGCTACCATGATTTATGATTCAGAATTTACCTGCTAAACCTGCTGACATCATTAAAACACTCAGCCTTACTTCTTGATGACAAAATCATGTAGAGTATGTTCTTCTTTCACTACCTCTCTACATCTTTCTTCTCTATTTCTTTTTTGCTACTCCATGTGATTTTCTCATCAGCTAGGGCAATCCTTTGTCTATTGTTACTGATTCAATGCTTCACTATCAACTTCTCTCTCCTGTTCTAGACACTGAATAACCTTCTGATTACCAGCTCTTAATTTTACACATGTAATAGTTTTTTGTTATTCCTAGCAGGCATAAAGAAGACATCAAGAAGTGGCCTCAAATTCATGTAGATTCCATTTTGCACCACTACAAGTGATAGCTTTCGTGTAAAAAATAAATTTCTTTTCCTTACTCATGATTGTGAGGCATTATCCCAGAAGAAGAAATAAGAGCTTCATCTGACAGTCCACTGAAAAGGAAAGTACTCCTCAGCAAACCTGTGTTATCTGCTGTTTCTGACCATAATGGCAACTCATCTGCTTTCTCACCTATTGTTTACCTGAAAAGTTTTCTGAAGATCGTGTAAACCTTACATGAGAATACAAGAATGACAACTTGATGATGCCATTTTTTCTGTTTTGCCCTCAGTGAATGTTATTTTATAGCTATCCCCAACATCCTGTGTTGGAGGAGAAAAGGGATGGTGAGAGACAAGTTACTTCTTTCTTGTGTAGTAGATGTTAATCCCTTGAGCGTCTAGTGGATGCTTAGGTGTACTTAGGAAAGTTTGTGGTTGCAGTGGGTTTGGCTCATTTTGACTCACAGGAAAGGCTCAGAGGATCATGATAACTTTGTTGTGGTTGACCATAGCTGCACATTTTCCTTGTGGTAACGTGCAGTAATAAAAGGCCTTGAAAGCTACTATGAAATTTGCCTGGTTGCTTACCTTATGGTGGATGTCTCATCATATAGCAGTTGTGTGAATGTTGGTCAAGGAGAAAACTATGGATGAGAGAAAGGAAACAGGCCACCAAACAGGGAGAATCTCTGGGACATTTGAACTAACAACTGTAAAGAGATTCATTATATCTGGAAAGTGTTTAATCTGTGGGATTATACTCAAATTTGGGTACTCAGAGCATCTGTAAATGGCTTGCAGGTTACATTCAAATCCTTTGGAAGTAAGAGGTGAGTGGATCCATGTTCTAGGCTGCTTTGAATGGCCCTATGATGTTGTAGTAAATCCCTCAGTATGAAGTATTTCCACCACTAATTAAAGACTTTTTGAAGTACCTTTCTATAACCTGCCAGTTCCTCAAAATCTCTTGAAAATGTGGACTGTAGAACTGTATTATTTTGACATCAATCTCCGCAGTTTACATATAGAGCAAATACTACTACTTCCCTGTTTGAATTCTTCCTCCTTGTCACATCAGCTTTACTGTTGTGTCACTGTGTCAGTCTGACATTTCTGTGGAGTTCCTTGTCCACTTCAACCCATGCCCATTTCGAACTTGCTATTTCTAGGAAACTCTCCCTCCTTTTGTTCATCTAAACCCATTTAAATTTCTAGTTTGAAAGAATCCAGCTCACCCAAGTGATTTGTGACCCTTTTTTTGTTTACCTCTGTTTTTACTTGCCACACCCCTAATTTTATGTCATCCACACAGGTGATTTTATATATCTTTTCAAATGAAAATTCTTTCTGAAAATGTGGGACACCATCCAGTCCTGGAAAAATTATAACTGACAATTTTCCCTTGAAAAGCCTTCAATCAGTTGTTATCCCTATTGATTGAAGCATTTTAAAATGTAGGAACTAGCTAGTTCTTATCCCTTTATCAGTGCTTTTTGCCTCAGCATTCTCTCCTTTCCAATTTCTGAAATTTCTCTGTTCATCCAAGCTTTATTAGAAATGAGTATTAGCAGACAGAATTTCTCCCCAATCAGTCTTCTGATTAAATCCATCCAGAAATAGAACTATTACAATGAGAGGGGTTTTTTTCTGTTTCAAATTCAATTATGAAATCTTTTCCATGTTCTTCATCTTGATAGCTATAAATTTCTCTGTAATATTCTGCTTTCCTTATCAGTTGAACATATTTGCTAACTCCTAATTTATATTAATTAGTCTCCTTTTAATACTTATTTTAATTCTTCATTTATTTCTTACGCTGAACCAAACTTTTTGCAAAGTAGTTCATCTTTCTTAATGACAGGAGCATGGGGGTATTTTGTTTACATAATAAATATCTCTTGAAATTTTATGATTTACATTCTTATTCTCTAGTCTTCTGTTTTTCTTCTAATAATAACTTCTTTAAGTTTGGTAAAATAGCACTTCTGATATATGGTTCCGTGTATGTCTATCGGTATAATATTTATCCTGACAGACAAATGTTTGTCATACTGGGACTTAAGCAGGTCTGATAAATGCTTCTATTCTCAGCTTCTAATTCAGTGATTAATCTTCTCCATTGTTTAAAAAAAACACAACTTAGCTCATGATCAAAGCATTCTGGTGTAAGCTTTGGAAATTCTAACAGTGTTTTCTCTACATCTGGAGAAGTCATCCAGCGTACACCTTCTAACACCACATACATGCCTAACCATTAAAAGAATTTCTACTAAATTGAATGTCTACAAAGTATGTCATTATAGTTTTCCAGGATGAGCACTTCCTATGGACTTTCACTAGTACCTTCTATGGGGTTATATTAGTGAACTAATTCGTATATGAATTCCTGGGTATATGAGCTTTCGGCAGTTCCAGAGTAGTTGATCTCTTTTCTACAGGCATTTTCCATTGGCCCTACCAGTTATAGGGTGGTTTTACATTTCAGTCATATAAATTAACAAAGGAGACCAGACAGTCATATAAATTAACAAAGGAGACCAGACTATTGCCTCTCATCTAGGAGAGTTTCCAGTCCTATTAGTTACCTGGAATTCCTACTTTAACTCGTGAGCAACTAAGAACTTTGTATCATTTGCCACATAGATTCAATTTCACTAATAAATACGGATTTTTAGCTTCTACAGCACTTGATTCCCTTTTCCTGTTCTCCATGTCTCTGCCTTTCCCAGTGCTTACCTAATGTGTCAAGTGCTACCAGCAGTTTGGACCAGAAAGATTTTTAAAGAATCACACTGGAATGAAGCAGCTGTGTTTGGCTTTCACTGAAGGCATTTGGAACATTAAAGCACAGGGAAGCCAGATTATGCCTGTAATTATAAGCTCAAGCATAAACAAAAAATATCCACAGTTAAAACCTTATCAACAATAGTCTAATTGTAATGTATGAGATTAGAGATGCTAAATTGAAAGAAATGCTGTATTTTCTTCTTTTTAGTACTCAGATGCAGTGACAAGGCAAGCTGAGTTTTCCAGTGGTCATATTGCCCTTGGACACATAGGCAGCTTGCTTATAGTGATATGAGAGCAGATCAGCTGATCAGCAGATCAGCTTTCTTCAAGAGTTGAAAAACCAAACCTATACAGAGAACATCTTGACAGTGCTTCTCAAATAAGATATTAATTTGAACTTTAGTAACCATAGTTCTGTCTCCACAAATCAGCACTGCAAGCATTTAATAATCCCAGTCTAAAGTGGGAAGTATTACATAAGTTTAATTGCTAGAGTAGGGTTGAAGGAAGTGTAACAGGTCACCTGCAAATTTTCTGAGAAGTTAGGAATGATAAGGCCTGCCAGAAATGACTGCATTTTTCATCAGCAGTAAAACTCCCCTGCACAAATGTCAAACCTCGTCTTTATCTGTGTGTGCATGTGTGAGTAGGAGAGATAAAAATGAACCTAAAGACACTACAGGATATGACTGTTTCTAAATTGAAAACATTAAGAGAGAAAAGTGGTGCTGCCAGAAGTCATGGATCTTGTGTGACATGTATGTACCCAGCAGACTCATCACAAGTTGTCCAGTCTCAGCAGGATTTGTACATTTGACCAAGCTTCTGGAGACTTCTGACAATTCTGTCAAGGTCTTTATCTCAGTCCAGTAGGGATAATGCAGCCTTTCTATGCTTCTAGCTGAGAAAAATGCATCTCACTGCAGTAACACAACAATGGACAACAGACTGGAATGCATCATTTGCCCTCTGCAACAAGATTTCCTCAGTAACTCTCAGACTTCACACTTTCACAGTAGCTTTTTGGCTACCTAGCTCAGCATCCACCTAAATTTAGAATTTCAGCTTTGTGAAAAAATTCATTTGTATGTATGAAATCACGATTTTGTATGTAGGGCAGCACAAAACTCTCCAGCAATAGGCAGAAACTTCCACAAGTTTTGTTTACAAAGTTCAGTCACTGATAGACAGGAAAACCAGAGATATAAGGCCAATGTGCAGACATAAAAGACCTATCCGCTGTCATTTTACTTTACCACAAGAAGAAATGGTTGCAGTCTCTTTACACATACTCATATCTTGCCAGTTCAAGGGATGGTCAGGGTGGAACAGGGAGAAACTGTTCGAGATCTCGAAGTCGCATGTGGCATAGACCCAGTTTTGTCTTGTGTGTAATTGGTCCAATCTTTATGCTTGGAAAACGGCTTTAAAATTTTTTTAATTTTTAAATGGCTTTAAAAATTTTTTGTGAAGACTGTTTTTGTTCACATTAGTAGCTGGAGCTGTCTATTAGGAGCACGTGAAAGAGAAGTGCATGTAATGTTTCAGGCTTGTGTGTTATATCTGAAGTTGCAGTGAGGCAAAGTCTGAGAGTTGTGTTCTGATGGCAGCATTATAGGGACTGAGCTTGCTTTCCCTTCTCAGCACACTGCGCACTAAGATGCAGGATTTCTTGCCATAAGCATTTGTGAGATCACACCATTGCTGTCGCTTCTGAGGGTGAGCTAAGAATGGAGATATTTTCAGCATGAGTCAGTGCCACTATGAGAAATGCAGCCTGCCTTTTGAAGCGCCCCTTGTGGTAACCACAGCTGTCGTTAAAGCAACAGATTTCAAGATGATAAACGTTAGCTGACATGCTTATGATCTGCTTTTGTTTAATTAGTCACAAGTTCCTTCTGCTAGCCACTCTTCCCACTTGACATACAGTAGGAGAGTTTATGATGCTGTGAACCTCTTAAATCCTGCTAAAAGAGTAGCTCTGAGATTTTAAAAGAAAAATGGAAAGTCTTTTGGGACTCAGACTGTACTAGAATGAATTTCCTAGTTTTGCACTAGTACCTGTAAGCCAGTCATAAACGGGCACTCCTGAAGGGCAGCATGTGGCCACTCAGCTAGAACACTCAGAAGTAGTATATGGGACTTGAATGAGAAAAATGGAAACATACTGGAGACAAGAGTTTGCTTTTCTTTTCGTATTTTCTTTTTTCTAGAAAAACTGGAAAATGCTTATAGGAAATATTTTAATTTACAGCAGAAGGCAAAAGGCAGGCTGATTTTTAAATTACACTGCCAGCATTTATTTTTTAAAATGCTTCCTGTAAGAAATGGATTTGAAGTTTATTTCTAAATTTACAGTATTAGGCAGACTCTATTTCTATGCAGTAAGGCCTACATATTACAGAGGGTCATATTACTTCCTCATCGCATTATAAAAATACCCATCTGGCTATCATGTTTATTTTTCATTTTTTTCCTCAGAAACATGAGTTTCTTTTGTTTTTTCATTCTAAAATAGCTTTTTCTCATTTTATTCACTATACAGACATAACCTATCTTTGGTAATCAACATTACTAAAACTTTCCCTTTTCGTAGATCTACATTGTCTTGCCTATATCACCATGAAAATAATACAGCTCAGTATGCATCACAAATTTATCTGCAGTGGAATTATGGTCTTCCTTCACAAAATTATTCTATCCATTCGTTTAATGTATCTATGAATATTTCTGAGGGCTTACTATGAACAACACCTCTCTGACACTTGAATAAGCAAATATAGTCTCATTTCAGTTATCCTTTTGCAGATATTTTGATTTTCTCCCAACTGCATTTTCTAATGGATAGAGGGAAAAATAAGGGTTATATTGAAGGACTGATCATCTTTGGATTTGCTTCAACTCTACTCACGAGATATGGGTTGTATTTCTTATGATACCCTGAGCAAGTTTCTTTCCTTCTTGATTTTAATCTTTATAGATAATAAGTTCTTTTGTAATGTAGTCCTTACGCGCAGAATCTTTACAAAGTACTTAGGTCTGTGGAACCTGAAGGTTCTTGGAAAATAATATTGGTATCAGATCTGAAAAGCATTGAGTGTGTAGGTCTTACGGCAAGACTTGACATTGAGCTTCTAGCTGATTAATGTCTCTGCAAGCTCCGTTTTTTTTCAGCATTCCTTTACTTGCTGTCCGTATTGTGAACATGAAGACTATGTCATGTTCTTGTCAACATGAGAAGTGTTTATTTTGCCCTGATAAATAGCCTCCAGCTTCTGATTCTTAGGAATTTACAAATTAATTTTGTATTTATACCTAAGAAACTTTGCTATGTTGGAGCAGCCAGGATTTAGAAATGTTCTAAATGTCAAACGTCACCCGTTTGGTTTTGCAGTCAAATTCACTGGAAGAATTGTTGCGTGACTTAGTAGAGGTTACAATGATCTGAAGTCTTTACCTTTCTCTGGGCCTTTTCTCTGGCCCGCAATCAAGTTCTCTCTCTCATATTAAGACGGGTTTATCTGAAATGGACTGTGATTGTTAAGCTCTGCATTGTTTAAGTCTTTTGCAGCACCAGAAAAAGACAATACTGACTTTTATACCAGAGTGCAATTTCTTTTGACAACATAGCGCAAATGTGCATTCCAGCAGCTTAACTGTATCACAACTATAAACTCGTTAATGGAACTACTTTGCTGTAGTCTTGCCAATGTACTCTTAATGTAATGAGCACCATTCAGTTTGCTTTTAACTGGAGCTGGGCAGATTTGTTCAGACTGTGTCATAGGTCTGTTTTTTCAAGTTTTTAAGTGATAGAGGTAACCTTCCTTACTTATCAGTGTAATTGCAAAATGAAATGTGGGAACACCTTTAAATGACTATAAACTTTTCTACGGAACAGAAAAATTGGTCTGTTCAACCAAGTAATGAGTGATACAACAAGAAGAAATGGCCTCAAGTTGCACCAAGGGAAGATTAGATTGGATATTAGGAAGAATGTCTTTACTGAAAGGGTTATCAGGCACCGGAATGGTTTGCACAGGACAGTGGTGGAATTCTCACACCTGGAGATATTTAAGAGTCCTGTAGACATAGTGCTTAGGGATATGTTTAAGTTGAGGACTTGTCAGTGTTAGGTTAATGACAGTATTAGGAGTCAATGATCTTAAAGGTCTTTTTCAGTCTAGGAAATTCTGTGATTCTGTGAAATCATTCCCATTGTTGGAAGAGATGATCAGAAGAAAGCCAGCTGAGTTTCTTGGGTTTTTAAAACATCTTTTGGATTCAGAACATCTTAAAAAAAAATAATGAAAATGAAGTTGATAGGAGATCCTGGCAAAGTAGATTTTCAGAGTCAGTCTGATAGTGTTCTTGTATCTCTCAGTTTGGACCGATTCCAAGAAACCAGCACTCTCTTGAAGAGAAACAGACAAAAATCAAGGAAAGGACAAAGGGCAGCAGTGTAGAACCTGATGCTTCCTAATCCTATCTTCTGCTTGCTTTTTTTTTTATAAAAGAGTCTGTGAGAAAAGTCTATATTGAAGAAAAAGAAATATGAGAAAATGGTTCAAAGAAAAGCCAAATTGTGACTTGAGACTGCAGTTGACAACAAATGCGACTTTTGCATTCTGATAAGAAAGCATAGAGAGAAGGCCTGAAAAATGTATTACAAAGACTGAAAACAGGAGGGCACTGAGTCGTAGGGAAGAGGAAAGGAAATAGCTTAAAAGAAGGAGCCATTCAAGTATGAAGAGATTAGGAATGTTTGTGATTCTGAAACAAAAAATAAATTTAGAAGTTGCCTGACCCAAAACCCAAGCTTTGTTCCTGCATCTGAAGGCAACAGGAAAGGTGTCTATGTGGGAGTGGCCAAATGTCTGTAAATAAATATTGAAAAAGAAGATTTTAAACTAAATCTCATCTTCCTTTATAACACTCCTTTACAAAAAAATCTTTACAGAATAGACTGTTGTGTTAACAACCTAAATAAATCCCCTTTTCCCTGCATTCTTTACTTCTAATACAGCTTTGTTTCTTCTAATACACTTTTTCTTTTGCAACTGAAGTGAAACATATACACTAGTCTCAAAAAGGAATAATAACTAGCAATCTTTTTTTATTTTTAATGCTGAATCTGAATTTAATAGCATTTGCTCCTCAGATCATCATCTGAGTAGATATAGGTTCTTGCTAAGTGTTGCTGCTCTCAACATCCAAAATCATGGACAATGGCTTGGTTAAAATCCAGTTGTCATTAGAAAAATGTTTCTAAAAAGAACTCTGTGGGATTTTCTTTTCATTCCATCTGCCCTTCTTCGTGACTTCAAACACACCAGTATTTCTAAAAGCCAAGCTGAGGTCCTTCTAGGTCTGTTATGATCTCCAGGGACAAAAGTCAAAAACGAAAGCCTTAGATGACAGCTTTATCAATGATATATGAGGCAGAACAGAATTCAGTGTTGTTTTCTATAGCTGTGTGAGTTATGCGTTGCTGAAAATTAAACAGCATTTTCAACAGTAAAGTAAGCTAGCACGATAGTTAGGGGTGATTTCTTATCCCATGAGAAGTTGGCCCATACTGGTGAACAGTAATCACAGCAAAGCAGGAGAAGATGTATGACCTTGAAATAAAAGAGGATTTGCAAGGAGGTTAAAGGAATAGACTTGCATGGTTGCTTGTGTAAGCTCAGAACACTCATCTGAAAATTGAGCAAGATGTCTGGAGAGACTTATTTCAAACTAGTCAGTCTTTAGATTCTGTAGAAGAGATCATAAATAAGGAGGAAACAGTCTTTGAAGTGACAAGAAACAGTTTACTGTCACAGAAAAGAAAAGAAGGAAACTGGTGGAAGAATGCATGGGATGGGATGGGATGGGATGGGA
>VWZK01002047.1:0-16329 GCA_013396935.1 Baryphthengus martii
CCCAGCGAGAGCTGGCCCCAGCTCACCTGCACTGATCATCACCTCTGCAAGGTCCATGAGTGGGTCCGAGTCCTGCCGTGGATTCTCTAGTGGCTACTAAGGGTTGTGCCTCTTCCCCATGTGCCCACTCATTCCTACCCATATTGCTGATCCTAATTCATCCCAGACACTCTGAGCGCTGGCTGGGAGGTTCGGAAACATCTAAAAGCAGAGGCAGCTCCATGGGGAATCAGTGCATTCCCCTAAACTACCTCTCCACGTCTGAGATGCCTACTACACGGACACTGCTGCTTCTTGGGATCAGGCTCAGAGAAAGCTTCCAGATAAATAAGCAGGGGTAAAAAAAAAACCTAAAAAACCCAACACCGATAAAACTTCCAAACTGCAAGTGCAGGCAGAAATGATGATGAGAAAGACTCCTGCCTCAGCTGTTTGGAAAGGGCTCCTCACCACTCCCGTTTGATGGCTGGATACTGCTTGCCTCGGAGACATTCAGACCCTAAAGGTTGACTGCTTCCAAATAGTGATACACTAAACTGGTCTGGAGGTGTGAGGAGCTGAAAGCTGCCCCAGTGACTGCTGCCTAGAGGGGGACAGGGGCTGGGGGCCATTGGATACCATGATAGTGTCACCCCAGATGTCCCAGGCTGAGTGCAGGAACCCACATTAAGCCTGCCCCAACCAAATCACTCGCTCCAGGGAGGCTTTCCATGAGCACTCCCAGCCTGTTGTGCGATCTCAGCTTTACAGGACACATCTTGTGGTGTTAGACAAATAGGTAGGACTGAACGGTGGCAGAAATGCTGCTGGGGCCTGGGGAAAGCATCACCTTGGCTGTTTTGGGAGCAATGGGCTTGTCACACGCCAGGAGTTCGCTCTGATTCTCTCAGATTTGTCCCTGATTGCTTTTGGCTGAAACATTAAGACACTCCCAGGAGAAAAAAAAAAAAAAAGTTCAAAAATAAAAATATTTCTCTTTACATGTTTTCTTGGTGTGCCACTTTGATCTTTTGATCTGAAGCTTCTTCTCCCATCAACACATCCTTTGACTACATTTATTTATTTTTTTGCCTTAAAACAGCTGGAAATCAACCCAAGCCCTTTTGATTTTGACTGGAACAGAGCGGGAGCACAGATGACGTCTCTGGAAAGTGATTTTTTTTTTTTCACCCTGAAACACTCCAGAACTGGGAAGAAGAGAATTATAGAATTGCTAAGATTGGAAAAGACCTCGAAGATCATCGAGTCCAACCTTCTACCCAACACCTCCATGACCACTAGACCAAATCCCGAAGTACCACATCCACCCACTTTTTGAACACCTCCAGGGATGGTGACTCCACCACTTTCCTGGGCAGCCTGTTTCAATGTTTAACTACTCTCAGCAAAGAAATTCTTTCTAATATCTAATCTGAATTCCCCTGGTGCAACTTGTGGCCATTTCCACTTGTCTTGTCGTTGGGGAGAAGAGACCAACACCCGCCTCACTACAACCCCCTTTCAGGGAGCTGTAAAGAGCAATAAGGTCTCCTCTCAGCCTCCTCCTCTTCAGACTAAACAATCCCAGCTTCTTCAGCCCCTACTCATAAGGCATGTTCTCCAATCCCCTCCCCAGCTTCGTTGCCCTTCTCAGAACCTGCTTCAGCACCTCAGTGTCTTTCTTCTGCTGTGGTGCCCAAAACTGGACACAACACTTGAGGAGCAGTCTCACCAGTACAGTGGCACAATCACTTCCTTCCTCCTGCTGGCCACACCATTTCTGCTCCAGGCCAGGACTGTTGGCCTTCCTGGCCACCTGGGTGCTCTGCTGGCTCATGTCCATCCAGCTGTCAGCCAACACCCTCAGGTCCTTTTCTGCCGAGCACCTTTCCAGCCACTCATCCCCAAGCCTGGAGCATTGCCTGGGGTTGTTGTGACCCAAGTGCAGGACCTGGCACTTGATCTTATGAAACCTCATACAGTTGACCTCAGCCCATTGATCCAGCTTGTCCAGATCTCACTGCAGAGCCTTCCTACCCTCAAGCAGATCAACATTCCTGCTTAATTTCATGTCGTCTGCAAACTGACAGGGTGCCCTCAATCCCTTCATTGAAAGCATTGATGAAGATGTTAAACAGGAGGGTCCCAGCACAGAGCCCTGGGGGACACCACTTGTGACCAGTCACCGACTGGATTTAACTCTGTTAACTCTCTGGGCCTGGCCATCCAGCCAGATTTCAACCCAGCACAGAGTACCCTTGTCTAAGCCATGAGCCACCAGCTTCTCCAGTAGAATGTTGTGGGAAATTGTACCAAATGCTTTGTTAAAGTCCAAGTAGACAACATCCACAGCTTTTCCTCCACCAAGGGACCTGACGGGTCACCTGGTCATAGAAGGAGACCAGGTTGGCCAACCAGGGCCTGCCCTTCATGAGCTCATGTCGGCTAGGCCTGACTCCCTGGTTGCGTGGCACTTGCCGTGTGAGCACACGCAAGATGAACCGCTCCATAATCTTCCCCAATACTGAGGTCAGACTGACAGGTCTGTAGTTCCCTGGATCTTTCTTCCAGCACTTCTTGTAGATGGGCATAACATTGGCAGCCTCCAGTTGTCCGGAACCTTCCGTGTTAACCAGGAATGCTGATAAATGATGGAGAGAGGCTTGGCAAGCTCCTCCACCAGCTCCTCAGTGCTCTCGGGTGGATTTTATCCGGCCTCATAGACTTGTGGGTACCCAGGTGGCGTAGCCGGTCATTGAACACTTCCCTCTGGATTATGAGGGCGTTACTCTGCTCTCCATCCTTGTCTTCCAATTCAGGGGACTGACTACCCTGAGGATAACTAGTCTGAGTGTTAAAAGACTGAGGCAAAGAAGGCATTAAGTACCTCAGCCTTTTCTTCATCCTTGGTGGCAATATTCCCGTTCACATTCAACAAGGGATGGAGATTCTCCTTGGCTCTCTTTTTGTTGTTAATGGATTTGTAAAAACACTTTTTGTTATCTCATACAGCAGTGGCCAGGCTTAGTTCTAGCTGGGCTTTTGCCTCCCTAATGTTCTCTCTGCATGACCTAACTAGATCCCCATACAGTTCTTAAGTAGCCTGCCCCTTCTTCAAAAGATGGTAGACTGTCCTCTTTTTCCTAAGTCCCATCAAAATCTCCCTGTTCAGCCAGGCCAGTCGTTTTCCCCACCAGTTCATCTAACAGTACATGGGGACAGCCTGCTCTGCACCTCTGAAAGTTCCTTCTTGAATATTCTCCAGCCTTCCTGGACTCCTTTGCCTTTCAGAACCTTCTCCCAAGGGACTCTCTCAATCAGTGACCTGAATAGGCCAAAGTCTGTCCTCTAAAGGTCCATGGTAGCAGTTTTGCTGAACCCCCTCCTTATTCTACCAAAAACTGAGAACGCTATCATTTCATGGTTGCTAAGCCCAAGATGGGCTCTGACCACTGCATCACCTCCCAGTCCTTCTCTGTTAGTAAACACCAGGTCTAGAGAGGCACCTCCCCTGGTGGGCTCACTTACCTGCTGAGTCAGGAATTTCTATTCCACACACTCCAGGAACCTCCTGGGCTGTTTCCTCTCTGCTGTGTTGTATTTCCAGCAGATATTTGATAAGTTGAAGTCCCCTCCAAGAACACGGGCTGTCGGTTTGCCACCTATAGAATGCTTCATCAGCCTTTTCATCCTGATTGGGTGGTCCTGATTCCCAACAGGATATCTGCCTCCTTGGCCTTCCACCTCATCCTTACCCATAAACATGCAATCACACAATCACAGTCCTTAAGCTCTACGTAATCAAAACACTCTCTAATACACAGAGCCACCCCACTGCCTCTCCTTCCCTGCCTTTCCCTTTTGTAGAGCTTGTAGCCATCCATTGCAGTGCTCCAGTCACGAGAGTCATCCCATCATGCTTCTTTGATGTCAACTATGTCCTATCTGTCCTGTTGCACAATGGCCCCCAGCTCCTCCTATTTGTTGCCCATGCTGGGTGCATTGGTGTATATGTGCTTGAGTCAGGCTATTGATTTCACCCCAAATGTTGGTGTGCCACCCTTAGACTCAACTCTAGAGAGCCTGGTTCTATCCCCTTCCTCCTTCACACTCAGTTTAAAGCCCTTTCAATGAGCCCCACCAACTCAAGTGTGAGGATCCTTTTCCCCCTTTGAGACAGTTCAACTCCATCTGCCACCAAAAGACCCAGTGCCGTATAAACTCCCCCATGATCAAAAAATCCAATATTCCATCAGTAGCACCAATCTCTAAGCCATGTGTTAATCAATCAGATGTGTTTTCCTCTTTCTTTCAGTATTCTTCTCTGCCATTTGAGGGATTAAGGAAAACACTCCGTGTGCACCTGAGCCTGCAGTCAATCGCCAAACCCCAAGTAAATCTGTTGTTGGCTCAGCTGAGAAGGAGATATTGAGCGTGTGGAGGTCTTGGGATGTTTGTCCTTGGCTCAGCTCTACCAAAAGCAAGAGATGCCTCTGATGAAAGCTGGATGGGAGCTGGGGGCGGTACATGAGCGGGGCCCCGGAGTTCTTGGCAGAGGGAGGATGGCGGAGCATTCCCAAAGCCAGAATGAAGCCCTCCAGCATGGAAATGAACCCGGTTGGAGGAGGTTTCAAGGATGTGGTGTCTCAGCCTGACTTGGAGAGATGAAGAGGCAGCATAGGAAAAGCCACTTGCCCCAGCTCATCATGTAATAACATTGCCCTTGAAATCTTTCTCTTCCCCCCAGAAAAACTAGGCCTTTTGGGATGTTTATAACTTGCAACCTTATTTTTTGCTGAGATATTTCCTTCAGGTACTTTACTGGGTTTTGTCTGGTCCTCAGCCCTCTTGGCTGGCTGGGACCACACAGGACACTGGGATAACCACACAGCGGTTCGTGCAGCGTTTGCTTGAGTGCGTATGAGCCCACATGAGAAGTATCATGGGTCATCTCCGTCTCAGCTAGTCTAAGCAGAAATTATGGGCTTGGAAAGCATTGCAAGTGTGATTGAGACAAGCCAGGACTTTCCGAGAGCTGCAGCAACAAGTTCTGTACCATTTCACCAAGAAATATTTCTGGTTTTACCACAGCTGATGGCATCGCCTTACCTAGATGAAGGGTCTGCATACTGTGAACACAACCAGGGTACAAGCACCCCCTGGCACAGCTCTTCTCCCATACAGCAGCTCCAAAATCCTCTTGAAAGTGGCTGAAACATTTCATTAGCGTGTTTTTAAAACCATCTTTACTGTGGCTTTCAGGTAGCTGTTTTATAACTGCTTTATTTTATCTCCATACTCAAAACATTCACAATAAGTTTCAAATCACCGCATCCACACATTTGCCAGGTTCTCTCACTGTTACCTGATTTTCTATTTAGGCTTTACATTGTGGGTTATGATCAGGAGAGATCTCTCCATTTGTTAACGTGGAAGCAAAGTCTCTCTGGGGCAGCTTTTCTGGGCTCTTACAATATGATTTCCCAGCTAATGGCCGTGGTTGAAAATCAACAGGTATCTTAAAACCTGTACTCCTTGTTCTTTTGGATCTGGGGCACCTCTGACTCTGAAGACCTGATCTCCCTTCTAGGAGATTATGAAGTTCCTGGAAACCTATTGCTGAAAACCACAGCCCCCAGCCTGTGGTGCTGGGATGCTTTATCCTCCTCCTCAGTGGCCCTTCACATTGCTATTGGCCTAACGTAGTCAAGAACCTTTTGTTTCACAGCTCACTGATGCAGAAACGACAAATTTCCCCTATAATCAAGTTGTGGTTTCTTTTTCCTTTTCCCCGAAAAACTTCATTGTTTCAAGAAATAGGTGGTTTCTTTCAAATCAAATGGCAGAAGACAGAGGAGGCAAAGCCAGCCAGGAGGGGAAGCGGCATCCCAGGCTACAAACTCTCCTCCTCAGCAAAAAAGACGAGGAAACCTTTGAACTCAATCTGAAAAAGAAATGACACTGCTGGTGCATGGGGGCTGTTTTACACGTTCCACAAGTGCCCAGATCCATGACTGAGGTTGTTGTCAATCACTGCTGAAAAAATCCAGCTTCTTCCCCATTTCTGGCCCTCAGGACCCACCTTGGGTCTCCCCCATCCCACAGGCTCTGAAGCTGTTGTGCCTGCACCCCCTACTAAGCCCGTGGGTCCCAGTCTGAGCTGATGTTTTTTGCACTGGTAAATCTGGGTTAAATTCTAATAAAGGGAGCAAAGACCTCCTCACCCTCCTGGACCCTAACACAAAAATCGCCACCCAGCCGCCACAGGGCTCAGAAACATGTAATGCAGTGCAGGATGGATCCAGGCTGGCTGTGGGGAAGCTCCAGCCATTTTTCTTCCTTGTTTTTCCTCTCCCTCCTCCTTTCCCCCCCACTCTCAGCACCATGTGATCTACAGCAAGATAACAGCTTCAATTGCTTCAAATTGCTTATTGAGGACTCTGTGGTAAATCAATGATTTAAAATGGGATCATGGAATGGCAATCCCAACAACAGTGGAATAAAATAAATTAATGGAGCCAGTCAGCAGCGACGAGAAATGAAGAGGGCAGGCTGATTGTAATCAGGCTCTGATGCTGGTGATGTCACCATGGGATACAGGAGGCAGGGTCCGGCCGACCCACTTGGAAACTTGCCTGGGCAAAGCCAAGCGAGCAGTGGTCCAAGCAAGCTCCCATTGTTCCTTTGTCTCGGCTGCTGCAAGTAAAGCTGGGATCAGCTCTTTGGAGCCACACCTGGGATAGGATCCGCAGGGCTGGACTCCCAGACATGGCACACAACTGTCCCTACAGCATGGTCCTGAGCTTCCTTGCATAGGGTAGGGAAACCGAGGCGCAGGTGCATAGGCCCACCCCTGGCTTTGCCCATTAGGCTCTGTGGCCACAAACTGGGCTAAAATTCCCGGTCGTGCGCATGCAGGGCCCTGTGCAAGGCCCACGGCCCAGCGTGTTCTTGCAGACAAGGTGTGCACAAGGTCAAGTTCCTACCGAAGCCATTACTCATCCCTTCCAATTTTAGTTTCTGGGTGAAAATATCCCCGGTCTTCTCAGAACAAACAGCCTGGTGGTCGCTACCAGAGAACATGAGTTATCATGTCCTTAAATAGCCATTTTCTTGCTTTTAAGTGCTTGGGTTCTCGCAGTAAGTTAGTGCAAGCAGAAATGCTGTCACTTAGCAACCTTCCCAGTTTGGAGGATGTGAAGGGAGGTCGTGATGGGGGATTTTTGTCTGTCTTCTGCTGGAATTTCCAGCTTGGCTTGGTCCTGAAATTCCTGTGTGCGTGTCTACAAGGCGAGACAAAATGAAGATGCCGGAAAACAAAAGCACCATTAGACATGCCCGTAAGTGGATGAATGAATGCTCATCCCTTCAGGTTTTTCTCTCCCTCTTGATTAACAAATTTCATTTGCTGCTTTAACAACCATACTGTCATCTGCATGGTCAAGGCAAGAAACAGCTGTGCTTCAGTGCAGGACAAATAGACAGTGGATGGAGGGATGGATGAAGGGTTGTATAGCTGGGCTTTTTGTAGGCATGGTGCTGCTCACAATAGCCCCCCTGGCAGAAAACATATCACTTTAGTGGGAATCCCTCATGTCTTTCAAGGATAGGATGAAGAAAAGACCTGCAAAAGCACAGGACAAATTTTGTGATGTTCTTCACAGTCATTTCCTATCTCTGCCACCCAAATCTGGAGCATTTCAGTCCATACAATGTTGTAAACTTACAACATTTTATGCTGTAACATTTACAAGGCTGTTGTAAAATGACTAGAAGGGGAAGAGTTGGGCAAGACATATCAAAACCCAAGAGCAGTCTCTGGAGAAGGTTGTGGTATTTCTGGGACCATGTGGGTAAATTAACTTCAATTAGCTGAAGGATGGGATGAAAAGGTAGGTTACAGAAAGTATTTAGAGAGTCAGAAAGTCTTGCATGGGCCTGAGGTAGGTTTGGGATGGGTTTCACCCAAGGAAAGAGAAGCTGGATGGAATTCCAGACCCTTGGTTGTGGGATGAGCCAGTGGGGTTCACGGACTTCAGGTTAAAAGCGAGTGGTGGTGAACATTCCCAAGAGTCAAGGTTGGGGCTATCATTGCAGCCCCAGCAGGGACACTGTGGCTCTGCTACACACCTCCTGCCCGAGCACCCACAGACAGCACCACAATGCTGCCCTCGGAGGCAGGACACCGCTGGAGTTGCCAACCTGTGTAGCCCAGGAGACCATGAGCAGTGATGGAGGAGAGGGATGATGGCGCCAGAGTGTGCATGGAGCAGAGACTTCAGAGATCCTCCTGTGCAGGAACTGCCCTTGGAGAGACGCAGCAGATGAGCAGAAATGGTGCAGAAAGCCCCTCGTTTTCAGGATGCAGGATAAACGAGGAGAGCTGCAAGCAGGCGATGCTCATGGCCAAGGGGTTCCATCACTTCTACCCTCCCTTCTCTGTTCCCCCATGGGTTTCTGGCTGCCATGTGGATCCCACTCTGACACACCGCAGTGGGAGATGGCTCANCCACTTCTACCCTCTCTTCTCTGTTCTGGCTGCCGTGTGGATCCCGCTCTGACACACCGCAGTGGGAGATGGCTCAGCCCTGCTCTAAAAAGGTGTCTGAAACACAGCCCCTGTTCAGCTTTATTAGACCACTTATTACACAGAGTGAGCAAAATGCCACTGACTTTGCAAATCCAGCTGGAACAGGCAACACCACAGAGCACCATCAGTGTCTGTTATGTGACTGCTAAAGAACATTCCTGATAATTAATTGTTGGTTATTTCAGAGGCAGGAACTTGCCCATTACACCCAATGTGCAATTAGCTATATTGAAAAAGCTCTCGGCGGGGCTGGATTCAACAAACTTGGCCCGCTCTGAGGAGGGATTAAGAGCATGCTTAACTAACTTTAACCAGTCCTTTTGTCTCACTGACTCCAGATTAAGCATACGCCTAACTCTGGTGCTTATTCTGCACTTGATTAATTGATCGATTGATTGATTTAAAAATGTAACATATCATTGCTGACAGTTTAAACTTCAGAGACCTGTTCAAGAGTAAGTTTTATGGGCAAGAGACAGAGGCAAAATCTAACTCAGTTACAGGCTGACATTGGAAAGCTGTCAGCTCTGTGGTTTTCATGAGGAGGCAGCATGTGGAGATCTCAGCATGGGCACACGTGTGCCACCTTATGCAGCACCACAGTTGCATTTGCAGCTCCGTTTGCACGTTCACCCATCTCCAGAGTGGTTTTACCCGCCTTGGGACTCTGGTGCTGGACATTAAAGAGGTGACTGGAGGGACAGAAGAGGTAGCGGAGATCGGACAGCATCCTTGAGAGGTGCTGCACCAACAGTAAATTCAATTCCCACCCCAGAAAAGATCTGGGATGGGAGGATTTAAGGACCAGAAAAGGCCACGATTCCTGCCAAGACTGGAAGTTTTGCTGGTGTTCAAACAGACTCCCTGCCTGTGACAGTGAGCAGGATGGGTCTTGCTGTGTGTTCCTTTGCATCATGAGGGCGAAAAGTCCCATCTGACAGCCCCCAAACTGCTGCCCGTGTAAGAGACAAAGTAAGCAAAGTCTCTTCCCAGTTTGCTACTCTCCCTGTCTGTAAATACTTAGAGAGAGTAGCTGTGAAAGTACTTTAGAGAGAAGGCAGTAGTAGAATTACATCAAGCTTAGGGGCTTAAACTGATTGAAGGATACATTTTCCAAACTGATACAGCTAAAGCAACAGCAGAGCGCTCCTGCACCAAGCAGCCAGTGAAGTTTGATTATTTTTTGACTCTTCTAACTGGACAGACAGCTGGAAAAAAACCTTACAAATATTTCAGGAACATTTTCAGAAAAAGTGCAGTGATGGCAGAGAATGCATTAGCCAGAGGCAAAAATTTCTGATATTTTCTCTGCAAATGGCTGCTGCTGGAAGAAAAAGAGGGATAGTGGTAATCTTGGTGTGGGGCGGCAGCCTGTGTTGGGCTGTGTCCCTTTTTGGTGCCTTCTGCCTCAGGTGGTGAAAGTCAGTGGTGGTTCTGGAGCTGCTGCTATCGGGACAGAAAGGGGGAGGAAGATAGCAACTGTCCCAGCAAGGGCACAGCTTGAATGTATGTGTTATCTTTGAAAAAAAAAATAAAAAAAAGACTCCTACAAACTTCTTCCCCATTCATTTCCAGGCTTCCTGTCTTCTCTCTGTCCCCTCCCAGGAGGCTACATCATGTTCCCTCAGCCCCAGCCCATGCAGAGCAGCCCAACCACACAGAAGGGCTCAGCCCCACAAGACCTCAATTCGACAGCCGTGATGAGATTGGGTATATTTACTCTGACCCTCCCTGGCACCTCTAATTATGATTAATGGCTGTGACAGTTATCTGGTTGACTTTTACTCTGCACCCTGGCCAGCGCTGGGGACACGGATGTCTGACCTCCCCGGCACGTGGGGGCCGGTGCTGACACCAAGAATCCATCACGGCGGCTGCGACTATTGCTGTTGCTGGGAGCAGGAATGAGAGAGCGTGGGGAGGGGAGGGAGGGCTGGCTTTGCTCTGCAGTGGGGAATTTCCCCAGGGGTTGTGAGTAAATGCGCTAAAAAAGATCCTTAAGGTTCTTCGATTACCCCCATTACACCTTCTCTGGGTTTGCCAAAGGGCGGGAGGGATGATGGGCCAGGGGAGCTTTTGACCCCAAACCTAAAGGCCAAAATCTTGAGTGATTTGTGTTGGTAAAGCCTCCAAATCTTCTTGTCCCCTCAGCCATAGAAATCTGGCTGTCAAAGGGCTTAAACATCCACTTTTTCCCTTCTAGATGTGGCATGAGGGGCAAGTGGGATGCAGGCTCACATCCCATGTTCGAGGGACTCGCACACCAAACCTCTCCACTGGGGCAGACCCTGTGTCAAGCTCTCCTCCACAAGGCTCTCCTCCCCAAGGCTCTCCTCCCCAGGCCTTCACAAGGACAGATGATGTTTGAGCTGCTTTGTGCCCAGCTCCAATATATGGGCTTGGGGAGTAAAAGCTGCCTGAGTGCCCGTTCCATCCTGCCCTGTCCCATCCCCAGCTCGCCCCATCATTCCTGCTGGCATGAGGGAAGGGAAGACAAGGAGAGAGTAGGGGCAGGCAGGGCAAAGGAAAAAAGTGCCGCTTTTGGCAGTAAGGAGCAACTTAAAACAGAATTAGGCACTACTTACCTCATGGTGTCTTCTTCCAGGGAGAGGGAAGCAGCTGGGGAAGGGCAGCCTGGACCTGGGTGGGCTAAAACTATGACCCACTCATACTGAGAGTTCCTCTGAGGACAGCTGGTGGAGTTAACCAGATATACAAGAATGTGCTGGCCTCACCGCCATGATTTTAGCTTTGCCTAGATGACTGGAGGGCAAATACGAGCTTTGAGTTGGCTGGCTGCAGCTGAATTTCATGGTGGTCATGGTGCTAGCAAGATGCTACCGTGATACCCAGAAGGGCTCTAATGATCTGGGAAGAAAATGAAGGCAGGCATCCTGCTCACAGCTCACTACTCTTCAGTGCCGCAGCTTGTTTCTGAAATAGGTCTTGGCTTCGTGATGAAGTACAAGGTTATGATGGACTTTAAGAAACAACACAGACATGGCAATATGTTAATAAATGCTGGTTTAAATTTGATGGAAGCCAGGAAGAATTATCCCAGAATGTATTAATTAGTGCGATTATGAGGCATTTGAAAAATGAAAACGCAAAGCAGAGGCTGTAAGGAGGAAAGGTATTTAAGGAGGGAGAGCCTTTGAAGCTCTTCCCCTGGAGGACATGCCTGGATTCCCGCACCGAGGCTGGTCTTCACTCTGGGAACCTGCAGCACCTTCCCCACGACCACCCTGAGCCAAAGCACAAAGCCTGGAGAAACCCGTGGCTTCGCACTCCATTTGTCAAGGTGCGATGGGGCTGCGGGAGCGGGAATTGCCAGCCCAGCTCTTCTCCCCGAGCGATTCGGCACTGCCAAACTCCGCTTTGCTGTAAACACATCGGCAGCTCTTGAAATCGTTTACTTCCCTGCCCAAACCCCGCCAGCGCAGTGCGGGGCTGGCTGCCCGCGGGGCTGGCGCGTGTTTCCCCTAAAGGGAAATAGGTTTTCAAAGTGAATCGTAAATCAGCAAACTGATGGGCAGCCCTGGCTGATTTCCTTCTTGCTCTTTTCCTTACTGATGTTATTTTACTCCTGATATTCTAGCTGTCATTTTCTCCACCACCCTCCCCACTGCAATTCCCCAAATCACACAACGTGCATCAAACTCATTCTTCAATCACCAAACCGGGGCTGGTGCTTCCTCTCTGCTGCAGAAACCTTTCCAGTGCCTTTTCTGGAGGATAGCAGCTCACACAGGAGAAGGGTGAGCTACAGCTCTGCCGTCAAGACTGCGAGTATCACCCCAGGATGGAGCAAATCTGGGCTCTCCTGTGGGCACAGCACCAACACTGAGTGCTGTCATAGGGTGCAATATTCCAGACTGCTTCAAAACAACATTTCTGAGCTCCTTTGATGCAGAGTTGAGTGAGGAAATGATGCTCAGCAATGCTCAATAGCCCAGTAAGGGCTACCTTGCCCTTTGATTAAGGTTATGTGACCATTCCAGAGCAGATCTCTCTTCTATCTTTCAGCAGACTGATAATCACGTCGGTGTAATTTCACACTACAAAATGCCACAGGACAGTGACAGCTCCAGGATCAGGCTGAAATCTCACCTCTGCTCAGTGTCAGCCTGTGCCCTATTCACCAGCCCTGTTGCCAGTGAGACTGGATGGATGGACAGAGGGATGGGCATTTGTCTGGAGGAGGCCAGGAAGCGTAAATGGAGAAGGGTACATGGTATTTTCCGGGGATGGGCAGTTAGCGACACAGCCCAACTTGAAGAATTTCCCTCTCCTGTGACAGCACAGATTTCTCCACTCCTACCTTTCATCGTTGAAGCAGCCGTGTGCAGTACCTCCCAGCTGACAACACTCCCGTCTAGCAGCCCCAGCAGGCACATGGCCGAGGCAGGGGTAGGATCTCCCTGAGCTGCTCTCAGCTACTCCTTGATGCACATCTGCACACGATTATCAATTGCAGCAACCCCGCTTTGCTGCAGGCCTGCAGCTCCTTGCTGGAACGTTGGCACCATGGTCCTCCCAATCTCCCCATTGAGTCCCAGCACGGAGCCTCAGCTGAGAACATAGAGAGCCTCCCGATTCCATCTGCCCTGTTTGCGGTGAGAAATGCTCGGCCACAGCCCAAAGCTGTCAGGGCTCCAGACTGAAGTGTGGGGAAAAAGACCCTGAAGCCATCTCCCTTCATCTGTCACAAGGCAGGAGTTTGGCTAACAGGCTATTGTCATCATGCGGCACTTTGTCCTCTTGAATCTGTCCTTCAGAGTAGGGGTCATGCTGGGAGGGCTCACATCTGTTCCCAGCAGGAGCAAGAAGCACTGGTAAAATTCTCCACATTTTTTGTAGGGAACAAGTTCAACATAGGGGAGAAGGGCTGAAAGGGACCGATGCACAGGGACAAACCCAAGGCCCAGCTGGACTCACCGTGGGTGATGCTAGCTGGGTATGATGCTGATTCACACCCTGCAGAGCTGGGAGTGCCGGCAGCAGTGAACTGGCTGACCCTGGTGGGAGGGACAATCAGGTTTGGGATTTTTTTGCAAAAGCCTCGTGGTTTTAGGGCTCAATGCAGAGGCTGGGGAGGAGGAAATAGAAGTGGAAATTCATGGCTTTATAGGAGGGGACAGATGGGAGGGGTTTTCTGCTTGGAAATCAGTACCTTCCTTCCTGCAGCTGGCATTTAAGAGCACAGTTATCCAGATTTTCACCCACAGGTTCTTCAAGGAATTCAGAAACACCCACCAATACAAGCTGGCATTCTTCATGCCAGAGCTGCCCCAGCCCCAGGCATAGCCTTCCTGTCCTTTTCTTCAAAAAGTGTTTAAAGACAAAAGAAATGTTCCCAGCTGCCACCTTCTCGGAAAAAGAGAATGTAGATTAAAAAAATCCTACTGAAAGGAAAAGAAAAAACCCATATCAATAAGAAAAAACTGAAGCAAACTGAACTCATCTGCAAACCTTCAAGTCTCCAGTCCCATCTTCAAAGCAGAAGGTATCACGGGCGCCTTTCCACTCCCCCCAGTAACTCCTTATATTTTATGTCTTTGCTGTGGAGTTCTTCGTATATCATTTATACTTATTCCCCCACTACCCTGTTTTTTTTTCTCCTCATTTTCAGGCAATGTCTACAAAAGCAGAGCTGCCATTGCCAGCTCATGCACAGGGTGAAAAATCAACTTAGGGAGCTCTGGTGGTCAGTGCAGCCCCTCATCCCTCCTGAAGCTGTGACCGCTTGGTCGGCGATGGAGCTGTGGAGCTAACTTGGGGACCAAGCTCACCAGCGTGAACCGAGATGTGAAATAGTATTCCAAGATTGAAGTGACCTCAAAACTCCAGGTCTGGGTGTCCCCTGTAGTGGCTTCAGTGCAGGTGTCCTGCCTGGGTTTGAACAAGGCAAGGTGATGAATCCCCTGGTCTCCATTGGCTAGAGAAGACATTCACATTTAACAAATGAACAATTTTTGTTCTTTGAATATCAGAGAAACACACCTTCTTCAAAGCCCAGAGCCACAGGCTGCCCTGAGGCCCCACCAGCCACAGTGATAGGGCACCCAGGGGTGGCCCCACACCCTGTTTCGCTCTGCTTTGCCCAAACTACATCCTGCAGAAGTTCAAAAAGAAACAGGCAATTCCTCCCCAAACTGTATTTGCCTGCTCAGAAGGGAAAGATTGTGATTCAAAGTGACTGCTCCTTTGGAAATTTCCTCCCGCTGAAGGAGAAGCACAAACAAAAACTCTTTTCTTTGGGAAAAATAACCAGGGAAATCAAGCTCAGATCAGAAGGGGAAGCTGTAATGGGAGCAGACACCGTCCCCCACCACAGCTGAACTGACCGCTGACAAATCATTTCAGGTCAGCGCAGAACAACACAGGCTCTTCTTGGAGCTGGAGAGGCCCTGACAGAAAAGCACCACATCAATTAATTTGGGTGTTTTTAATTAGGGCAGCCCAGCTGTTCTGCAAAGCTGGGCTCAGCTCGCTGCAGACCTGAGCCTGGGGCAGGGGCCATGCCAGCTGCCAGCCCGCCCTGAGGTGTGAAGCCGGCCCTGCCCACACATGCCATCCATGAGGCCCTGGCACACCGTGCCCTCAGCTGCCACTGCTTTGGGTTTGATGAAGCAGAGAAATGGCATTTGCTACTCACGTCACTCCACCTGATAAGCTCAGGTGGTTTCGGAGCTGGAGGAGAGCCCAGATAGTGAGCTGGGGGATGGGGGTGTGTATGTTTATCCTTCAGAGCAGCAGTGACAGCAGAACTCGCGTGCGGGCAGGGAGGGGTGATGTCCTTCCCCTTGCCAGCAGGCACAAGGCTGATGGGACATGGAAATACTAGAGCCTCTCTGCAGTAAGGGCTCAAGATGGGGCGGCCTGTGATCCACTTGTGAGCTTCCCACAGGATACAAGTATCCACCTGAGGGACTCCCCCTAGATGTGGAGGAGGGTGATGAAGAGATGAAGTCCCTGGGACCCCCAAGTCCTCAGAGCATCTGAGGGCAGTCCAGCCCTAGATAATGANTCTGCAGTAAGGGCTCAAGATGGGGCGGCCTGTGATCCACTTGTGAGCTTCCCACAGGATACAAGTATCCAC
Source organism: Baryphthengus martii (assembly GCA_013396935.1). NCBI lineage: Eukaryota > Metazoa > Chordata > Aves > Coraciiformes > Momotidae > Baryphthengus > Baryphthengus martii. The sequence goes on from VWZK01002047.1 coordinate 15,672, forward strand.
CTGAGGGACTCCCCCTAGATGTGGAGGAGGGTGATGAAGAGATGAAGTCCCTGGGACCCCCAAGTCCTCAGAGCATCTGAGGGCAGTCCAGCCCTAGATAATGATGCAGAGGGAGAAACAAAGACAGAGCACTAGCTCACAGAGATGCTGGGGTTGATGGCAAATCTTTGGCGCTGTCATCGCCTCCCGCAGCTGAGCAGTCCCTCTGCATTTGGCAAGCAGAAAGCTTTTGCCCTTCAAAAGCAAACCTGGTGCAACACCATCCCCACACCGGGAGGCTGAGCATGGGTGGAGGTAGAGCCTGCAGTGGGATTAAATAGAAATCCCACCAACACTCAGGGACTGAGCCCCGTATCACTGGGAGGGGCTGAGGTCCAGTGCTTCTGGCTGCCCCCAACTCCTATCCTGACAGGTGATTTCCTTAACTCAGCTAAAAGCTGCTGCAGGGCAGCTACAGGAAGCCGGAAAAGGGGCCAAGAAGGTCCGAGGTGTCCATCCCAGGTGAGTCAGGGGTGTCTGGCAAGCCCATGCTGTGTGGATGTTCAGGTGGGGGCACACGGCCAAGTAGAGGAGAGCGCTGCACCTGGAGGCGCAGAACTCAGCAATCTATCAGGCATCCCAGGGCAGGCTCTGCAGCAAGACTTTAATGGGCTTATCT
>VWZK01002047.1:17145-50677 GCA_013396935.1 Baryphthengus martii
CCACCTGATAAGCTCAGGTGGTTTCGGAGCTGGAGGAGAGCCCAGATAGTGAGCTGGGGGATGGGGGTGTGTATGTTTATCCTTCAGAGCAGCAGTGACAGCAGAACTCGCGTGCGGGCAGGGAGGGGTGATGTCCTTCCCCTTGCCAGCAGGCACAAGGCTGATGGGACATGGAAATACTAGAGCCTCTCTGCAGTAAGGGCTCAAGATGGGGCGGCCTGTGATCCACTTGTGAGCTTCCCACAGGATACAAGTATCCACCTGAGGGACTCCCCCTAGATGTGGAGGAGGGTGATGAAGAGATGAAGTCCCTGGGACCCCCAAGTCCTCAGAGCATCTGAGGGCAGTCCAGCCCTAGATAATGATGCAGAGGGAGAAACAAAGACAGAGCACTAGCTCACAGAGATGCTGGGGTTGATGGCAAATCTTTGGCGCTGTCATCACCTCCCGCAGCTGAGCAGTCCCTCTGCATTTGGCAAGCAGAAAGCTTTTGCCCTTCAAAAGCAAACCTGGTGCAACACCATCCCCACACCGGGAGGCTGAGCATGGGTGGAGGTAGAGCCTGCAGTGGGATTAAATAGAAATCCCACCAACACTCAGGGACTGAGCCCCGTATCACTGGGAGGGGCTGAGGTCCAGTGCTTCTGGCTGCCCCCAACTCCTATCCTGACAGGTGATTTCCTTAACTCAGCTAAAAGCTGCTGCAGGGCAGCTACAGGAAGCCGGAAAAGGGGTCAAGAAGGTCCGAGGTGTCCATCCCAGGTGAGTCAGGGGTGTCTGGCAAGCCCATGCTGTGTGGATGTTCAGGTGGGGGCACACGGCCAAGTAGAGGAGAGCGCTGCACCTGGAGGCGCAGAACTCAGCAATCTATCAGGCATCCCAGGGCAGGCTCTGCAGCAAGACTTTAATGGGCTTATCTACCACAAGAATGTATTTTATTTTTCCAGTGCACATTCATTATTCACACACTTATTTCCCCATGGATTATGTATGCTGCCTGAGCTCTCTTCTCCTGCCTTATTTTCATGATGTCGGCTCTGGTACCTACTTATTTTTACAGCATTGTCACCTGCAAACGGGTTTCTATTTAATCGCCAAAACTAATAATACGGCTCAGTGGAGATGTCAGAGGTAGGATGCTCGTTCCCTTCCAAAGTCCCTTGTTTGAAAAAGAACAGCTGTTGGCACTGAAGCATCCTGCAAGCAACGAGTCCGGGGGGGGGTCTCAGATGACCTCCTGCATGGAACCTTCATCGCGGTGGGTGAATCTCATGGCTGAAGCATCCAAAGCCCCAAGACGGAGTCTCCCGGAGGAAGAGTGAGGGATATACCATACATCAACCTTGCTGCTTTATCCCAGATTTAAACCCACCTCCTGCTCAATTGCTGGACTGGAGCTTCCCAGTGCCACGTGGCACAGCAAAACTCTTTCACCTGTGCTGGGCTACACAGTCCATGAATATTTTTGAATATTCACTCAGACCTGTGATGACCCATGGCACAAGGAGAAAAAGTATAAAGTAGCTGCTTGTTAAGCGGGGACATCTGTGAAGCAGGTGAGTGCTGTTACAGCGGGATGAGCAACATCTGCTCAGAGGCATTGAACTGCTTGGCTTCTGCACAGAACAGCTGCATGAGTTGCACCTTGGTAACCCAGTTTCCAGAACTTCTGGATTTCTTGCCTCTTGGCATCTTAAAGTGAGGACTGGTCCCTTACTATGGGTTTAGGATACACCCAGCGCTCACTCACAGTTACCAAGGGCACACAGGCACATCCAAGTACTCCTGTGGGCAAAGCTACTGTGCTGTGCCTTCCCCCGTGTACTACGCACTGCGAGAGAAAACCACAAAACGTCCTGATGATCTATTTTTGAGCTGGATCTTGGCTGGTTTTGACATTCTGGTGTTTTGTGGAGGATGATGATTTCATTTCATTGCTTTCCTTCCCTGGGAGAAGGAGGTTACTTTACATCGGAGGAAGTGAGGACTCACGTTTGCACACACGCCTTTCCATGTTGGGGGAAGCAGCACAAAACTTGTGCAAGCTGTGAAGTGCTTCAAAAAGAGAAAATACTTCTGATTTTTTACCCCTGAAATAGCTTCTAGGTTTTAGATTAGCTGCAGGCTGGATCCTCGGGCAGCAGAGGGGAGCTCAGCACCTTGATCCCAACCACCTCCCTTCTGCATTCGCTCAACTTCAATCTTGCAACCCAGACAGCCAGGATGGGCTGGGAAAAGCGAAGCCTCCAAGGGCTCAGGGAGAGAGTTTTCCTTGCAGTTGCTTCATCAGTCTGGGGCCAAGTAGCCTGTATGAGGTGTCTTCTTGGTTGGGTAAGCACACATCGGTCCTCATCCATCACCTTCCCATGGGGTGCACCAGTACCCTGCCAGACCTCTAGCTCGCACTCTTGTCCCTAGGCACAGCCTGGTCAAGGTCATGTTGGCTCAGCAGCCCCTGGGGTCCTGCCTTCCCTCTCTCAGCCTGCACCCAACTCCCAGACCTCATAGAAACATAGAATGATTTGGGTTGGAAGGGACCTTGAAGATCATCTAGTTCCAACCCCCCTGCCACAGGCAGGGACACCTCCCACTAGAGCAGGTTGCTCAAAGCCCCATCCAACCTGGTTTTGAACACATCCAATGACGGAGCATCCACAAGTTCCCTGGGCAACCTGTTCCAGTGTCTCACCACCTTCAGAGTGAAGGACCCTTGGTGAAGCCATATTAGTTGTCATCAATCACCTCCGCATTTTCCATGTGCCTTAGCAGAACCTTCAAAAGGATCTGCTCCCTGACCTTGCTGGGCACAGAGGTGACACTGGCTGGGCTGTAGCTTCCTGGGTCTTAATTTCCTCCCTTTTTGAAAATTGGGGTGATGTTTCTCCTTTTCCAGTCAGTGGGAACTTCACCAGACTGCCAGGTCTTTACAAACACAATGGAAAGCGACTTTGCAACTTTGATCGCCAGTTCCATCAGGACCCACAGAGAGATCTCATCAGTTCCGTGGACTTGTGCACCTTCAGGTTCTTTCTTTAGATGGTCTTGAACCTCATCTTCACTTACACTGGGCAGATCTTCATTCTCCCAGTCCCAGTCTTTGCTTTCTGAACTTGAGTGGTGTCGCTGGAGCCTTTTGTCAGTGAAGACTGAGGCAAAGTAGTTGTTGAGTAACTTAGCCTTCTCATATCCTTCGTGACCAGGTCTCCTGCTTCCTTGCAGAGAGGGCCCTCATCTTCCCCAGCCTTCATCGACCGTCACTGACTCACTGTATTGGGTTTGGGTGATCTGGAGTTAATGTTCCCCAGGGCAGCTCTTACGGTGCTGGGCTTTGTATCGGGAGGCAGATCAGATGCCAGTGTTGTGGCAGCTGCTGAGCAGCGCTCGCACAGCACCAAGGCTCTTTCCAACATCTTCCTCCCCGCCCAGTGAGATGGAGTGGGCAAGATCTTGGGAGGTGACACAGTCAGGACAGCTGACCTAACCTGACCCAAGAGATATTCCACACCGTGTGTCGTCAGCTCAAGCATAAAAGGGAGAGAAAGGAGGAGGGGGTCAGGGTCATCCATTTGTGAAGACGCTTGTCCTCCGAGCAACCGCTACACGCACCGGAGCCCTGCTTCCCGGGAAAGGCCAGACACCGTCTGCTGATGGGAAGTAGAGAATAAGACCTTGTTTTGCTCCACTTTGCGTGCGCACGGCTTGCTTTTTGCTTTTTCCATTAAACTGCCTTTATCGTACCCCACAGGTTCTTTCCATCCTATTCTCTTCCCCCATGTCATGCTGAGGGAAGTAGTGGGGGAGTGAAAGAGCAGCTTGGTGGGTACCTGGCACTCAGCAAAGGTAAACCCACCACACTCATTCACCACTGGATCTCTTCAAGCCTTTTATATAATAACTCCTGAGCTCTGCTTCACCCTGAGCCTGGATGTTCCCCATCTAGAATGGGTCCCCGTCTCTGCACCTCTCCCTGCAGCACAGCCCTGCCTTCACTACGAGTAGTTATTCTCACCAGTAATTCCTCTCCCCAACCTTTAGCCTGTGTATTATTCTGCCCACATCCCTGCACTCCCTCCCTGCCTTCAATGAGAGTCATAAATAAGGCATAAAGCACTCTAAAAATGAAGAGAAAACATCTATCTTTTATTCTAGTTTGTTGCAGAGTCAAGATGGATCCAGCTGCTCAGAATCCCTCCCCTTGCTCCAGCTGGCCACTCCTGCCCTCCCCAGCAATTATTTACAGAGCTGGGAGGGTCACAAAGGATGGATGCTGCTCTCCTGGGCTTACCCTTATACTGCTATGCTTCTTTTTTTCGTTCTACAGATGGCAAGGGCCAAATTGCACACAAGCAGGGATATTGGTGCATCCCATGGAAGGGATGGAGATGGCCCACTAACCAGTTTGTGAGCCCTCAACATAGAGGTGCTCCCAGTCCCTGAAAGCACCGATCTCTGCACTCCAAAAAGGCTATTTGGAGAAAAAGAAAAAACACCAAAAAAAGCCAGAAGATAAAATTGTCCTATAGCTAAAACCCATTTAACCACCTGATATGAGATCCTGAAGCAGAGGGCATCGCCCACTGCGACCCTTACCATCTCCTTCCAGCTCACCAAAAACTTCAGAGCTGAGTTTGGTCAGGAGCTTTTCCTGTGATGCAAGGACAGGTCATTTATTGTAAGTTTCTGCTGAGAGGGAGTTTTGGGCACTCTGAGGCTCCGAGACCATGGATGAGCACGCCTGGAGGGACCGGTCCCTAGATGCTGCTTTGCTGCTGTCTCTCAGTGATGTCAGGATGAATGTGTGGAGTCCCAGAGAAATAATAAAAAAGAGTGCATTTTGGTTTCCATAAGCTTGGTTTTGGATGGAAAAGAGGTTTATGCAATTAGGCTCCCTGCACCCGAGACAGCCGGTGCATCTTCCCTCATCAGTTATACCTTACGAGGCAACTTGAACCAAATTTGACAGTAATAATAGGAACATGAAGAGAAATATGTTCTGACAGGCTTGGTGTAGATCTGCAGCCTGGCAGAGGAATGAAAGACACAATTAATGGCCCTGCTGATGAAAAGGCCACACTGTGAGTGTTTTCCTGACTAGACATCAGAGAGTCTAGAGGCAATCAAGAGCAGACTCTGGGCGAAAGCCTCACTCAGCGTTTGCATTAATCAGCAGGGAAAAGCCACCAGTAAGGAAACCCCAACTGGCAGCGAGCACCCTGGAGTCTACTGTGGTGAGTCTGGCAAAGAAAGCATTTCTCCATTTTTTTGAACATCACCTCGTTATTCTCCCATGTGGATTCTCTGATGTTGTGCCACTCAGCAGCCTTCTCACCCACCTCCTGTCCCAGGTTGATGGCTGCGGCACTGGGAGGAAGAAAGAGCTTCAGCCAGACAAGGAGTGGATGGGCAGGCACGGTCCTTGCCAGCTGGATCCTTCCTTCCATCATCTCCCTCCACCAGGGCATCACAGTATGTGCTGTGCTACATTTCCCCAGCAGAGAGACCGTCTACATGTACTGGGAGGACCAACGTGCTTGTCCTGCCATTTCCACTTATCTCTGCAAGGGCACAGGGATGCGCTGTACATATCTTTAATCTTAAAATATCACTTGTTACACCCAGAACGTTGCTATTGCAGCTGAGGAAACACCAATTTGAATCCTCGGGAGTTTTAATAGAAAGGATTGTTTCAAACCTAAACTTTAATCTTCCTGACATTTTTCTTTTCCTTATAAAAATAAAAAAATGTCTTAAACAGCAAATGCAAAAGCTCCTTTTTCTCTTAAGGTTATACCAAAGCGAGTCCCCCCCAAACCATCAGCCCTGGGATCAGTTGAGCCAGTGTTGGATACTGCATTATCTCCCAGAAGGATTTCCCACCTCCCTTTCTCTGTATCCCAAGGGAGGCTGCCGTGGGGCACAGTGGGCTGGTGAGCTGTTAAACCACAAAAGCCAGTAACCATTGTCTTATCTTGTGCCTCCCTCCTGCAATCTCACCTGCAATCAGCTGCAGGGAATCTCCTGATTTGCCTCCAAGATTAAAAGTTCCATTTCCCTTCATGACCCTTATTTCAATATTTGGAAACAACACTGTTTTGCAGTGATGCATTTTGTCTCCTTTCCATTTCCCTTCCTCTGACAGGAAGTAATTTGCTAAAGCTGACGGTAGTGCCCAGGCAGCTCCATAGGCTCTGTTTTGGGGTCAAATTTCCCCTTTACTGGGGTGAGGGACCAGGGGGCTGTTGGGATTTTCCTCCAACAACTGGTTTCTTCTGGAAACACCAGAGAGGGGTTGAAGGTGTGCAGGGACAGTGGATATATGTGACATTTTTTGGCTAAAAAAAGGCTGGAAAAGTAAAATGCCCAACAACCTGCCCTGTATGGTCACGGTATGGCCTACCAATCCCCTGTGCTTCCCAGCACATCACTGTGGGTGGATGAAATCCAGATCTGGCACTTTCACTTCTTTGATAAATGCAACAAACCCTCAAACCTCGGAGGTTTGCAAGGAAAAGGAAATAAAATAAATAAACCCAAGTCCCAGTGCTGGGAGAGAGGCAGAGCCTGTGGAGATTGGCCCAGAAGACGAATAGAGGGGAATAAAATAATAAAATCAAGGCAGAAAGAGTCAATGTAAGAGGAATTATTTAAGAGGTAGAAGAAAGCTGATAAAAAAGAGGGGAAAAAAATCAACCCTCTCTCGGGATGGGGAATAAAAATATTCAAGTGAAAGTAGGCCATTTGCTAAACAATAAAAGGGATGAAGCAGATGATGACTCTAAAATGGCTGAGATGCTGAACTGCTTTTTAAAATCTGCCTTTATCAAGAGAAATGTGGAAAAGTGGTTTGGACAATTAGGAAGTAACAATGGCCTCGTAAAAATAGCTTTGAGGGGAAGAGAAACACTGGGGAAATGGGAGGACTGCAGCAGCATCCTGGCAGAGCGCATTAAGGGATTAACTGGTGAAGGGGTTGCCTCTGTGCCTGGGACTGAATGGGTTGGATGGGGATCGGGGTATGGGGCATTCTGACCCTTCCTGGCACAGCACTAGAAGCTCCCAAATCTGCTGCCAGCACCGACTCAGGGCTTTGGGAAGCATGGAAGAGGGGTGAAATGAGAGAAGCTAATGATGATCCTGTCAGACAAATCAAAGCATTGTCTGTTCTTCACCTTTTAATAGCAAAGCCAAATTAAAGACAGCAAAGCAAATTCTCTTTGGCTATCAGGAGGTGATATCGCTTCCCAGGGGTTAAATAGAGGAATGGTGGAATTAAATTAAGAAAGAGGAAGTTAAAATTGAATATCTGAAAGGAAACGTTGCTCAGAGTAATTCTCTGCTCAGCTGGGGGTCAGTGTCCCAGAGGGTGATCGCAGATAAAGTCTGATGGCACCCGGATCTCTCTTGGCATCCAGAAAGCTTTCCAATCACAGCTGTGGAGGCTGCTCTGAAGAGCAGAAACAGGGGCCACATTCTGTCCCATGACAGCTCGGGGTCCACCGTGCTGCAGGAGAACCTCCTCCGTGCTGGAGGAGAATGGAAGGGAAAAAAGGAACAAAATCACCAGGCAGAGTGGATATTCCTGATCTTTTTTCTTTGCATTACAGACAACTGGACTCTCTCTTTTCAGGGTGGGAAGCAACAGGGTGCACAAGGAGACAATTTGGGAGCAGGAGGAAATGTTTTTGGACCCCGAAAGATCTGAAGGACATGATCAAACAGGGCATCTGTCAGCTGTCCCAGTTTCCACCAAGGATGACATGGAGGAGAGGTCACCATGTTCCTACTTCTCTTTCCTATTGCTCTGTATAAGCTGGTGAAACAAGACTACACGTCACTAACACGTCAGCCCCAAATCCAGTCTTGCCCCAACCTCAGCCTACGACCATGCTTAGCAGCATGAGAGGATTGTGTTGCTTCCCAGCTCCTCTCCTACCTCCCAGGATCTTTATCTTAGGGACCAGCAGGGGGGATGCCCCAGCTACCCCAGGCAAATGGCCAGTGGAGAGGAGGCAGTATGTGGAAGGAATATTTCTTTGCCAGTCTGGGAATAGCCTAGGGCTGGTGTCAATCTGGCTGGGGTCACTTCCCCAACTCTGACTCAGCTGGGCTCTGCTCATCACTGCTCTGCCGATGAGCCCCATCCCCTTCATCCTCTGGGTAGCCTCTCCGCACTTCCCACAGGGACCAAATGGCACATCCCAAACCCTCCTACTGGAAATCCCTGTTACAGAGCAGGGAAGCACCTGGTAGCATCTTTGCACAGGGAGAAACCAGCCAAGGAAGAAAAGAAAGCAGGAGAAAAGCTCAAAATAAGGCCATTTGGCATGCTAGCACCCCCAAGTTTTCAGAAGTATTTTTAGTATCAAGTTTTGAGCTAAAGGAAACAGCTGCATGAACCCTGGCAGCAGGACAGACAGGATGTGGGAGCCAACACCCTCATATTTTCCTTGCACTTTTCCTTAAACTACCCTGAGTCATGCAATTGGCAGCCCCTTTCTTCTTCTGAAACGGCAGCGAAGCATTACCAGCATCCCCAAAAAAACCCTGTCCCCGTCATAGCACCAGAAGGCTGACAAAAATAGGTCTCTCTTACTGCAGTGCCAAATGTACTCACCACCACCCAGGAGTCAAAACCCCACTAAAAAGTGGCCAGGGACCCTCTTCACAGAGAACTCCCAGCCAATACTGGAGGGCTTGATTCTGCTCCAGCCCATCACCTGGGAGGCTGCAGGTGAGGTCAGCCCAGCCTCACACTGACAGGACCAGTTTTCCTTGTGAACGCAGTGATTTAAACAACCAACTTCGCTTTTTTTCCTTTCAATTACGGTGTGTTCTGGCTTTGCACTGGGCTTGGGGAGAGGAGAAACTCTTCTTGGTTTTGAAAAAACGGAGTCCCACTTGAGGGAGAACTAATGGTCTCTAGCTTCAGCCTCTGATCTTCTCCTGAAGGAGTGACAAGCAGTGACAGCGGGGCAATAAATCAGGTTTCTGCACAGCTTTCCGAGCAATCGAGATGAGACAGAAATATCCCTGGCTCCAGAGCATCTGCTTCAGTTACCACCTACTTGCTCAGCCCCAGCCAGAGCCCAAAAAGCCAGAGGAGATCAGTGGGATCTGTAATAAATTTCACAAGGATGCAGCCTGGGTTCTAGGGCAAAGAAAAGGGAAAAAGGCTCCTGAACGTATCCTGAGTGCTTCATCCACCCTCTCCCGCTGTGGTGGGCTTGCTCCATTGCCCTGGGCTCTTGTAGGAGGCTGCTCCAAGCCCGGAGCACCCGATTTCTGCTAGTCCTGTTCCAAGGTGAGAAAAACAAAGACATTCCTCAGGTATGAGCGCAGGAGAGAAGCAGAGGGAGACTCTGATTTCGGCCATGGGAGCCCAGGGTAAGACCTCTCAAGATGAGCTGGTCTCCAACTCCTCCGCCGAGGACCTAGGCTGCTGGTGGACAGGGCAGGTCTGCTATTGCACCAGCCACAGTGAAGCAGGGTAGTGAGCTAAGGCTCATTCCTGCAAAGAAGTATGAGGTAGGTGGGCTTTTTTGTCCTGCAAACTGTTGATCTACCAGCAGATATGCCTCCCAGGCATTCAGTGATCTGTATAGAGGATCTACATCACATGTAGATACAGAATTAGGACCATGAGAAGATATTAACAGTGACCCAGGACAAACAGCCTGGGTTATATCAGCTCTAGTAATGCAAAAGCTTTGAGGGGGTAATTTTCTGGTCTCTCTAGCAAGGGCGGTGCTGAACTCATGTTAGCTCTGGCATGGAGCTGTGAGTCCATCAGTTGTCAGAGCTGGGCCCATCTGCAGCTACAAGCTCAAGGCAGAAAGAAGGCAGCAGCCACCACATCTCCCAGAACAACTGAGTGATTGTTCCCTTTACACCTTGTTCCTAGCACTGATCTCTATGCTGTGCAAGACTACAAGAAGCAAAGAGGATCCCAAGCCATCACCTGGGGGTGCAATTCCTTGGACGCAGATGCAACCCTTGGCAATGCAGAGAACTGCTGGCCATAAGCCATCCAAGCACAGACTGGTGTCTGATACCAAAAGCCATTGATCCATGAGCTAAAAACTGTATATTCAAGTTAAACAGGAGAAGAAGTTGGCTAAAAGGAAAAGTGAAGGGACTAAGCAAGTAAAATGTTAATGTTGAAAGTGATTGGTCAGAGGACATAATACTAGGGTTGGTCTGAGTCTTCGTATGTCAAGAGCAGAGTCCTGTCCCACCATAAGATGTAGATGCTGAGCTGAGCGGTTGACATTCAAAGGAGCCAAAGTTGTTTTCTACTTAAATTTGGGCAGCTGACCATAAAGAGGGCTGGCTCCTGGGCACATGGCTACCGGTAGCAGCTTCAGTGTGGTGCTTTCTGGAGGAAGGCTCAATGGGCTCAAAAATCAGAACTCTGTCTGTCCAAGCTTCTCCATTGGTCTTGAACATAGATGGAGACCTCAGCCTGCTTTGTGCACTGGAGTGGGGGCTCTTTGCCATTTCAGCCACACCATCTGTGTGGGCAAAACAGAGTCAGCCTATTCTTGGCTGGGGTTTTGTTCAAGGAAAGAGATGTGTGGGGGGTTGACCTTGACTGAGCGCCAGGTGCCCACCAAGTCGCTCTATCACTACTTCCCTCAGCATGACAAGGGGGAAGAGAATAAGACGGGAAGAGCCCGTGGGGTAAAATAAAGGCAGTTTAATAGGAAAAAAAGCAAAAAGCGAGCCGCACGCGTATGAAGCAAAGCAAAACAAGATCTTATTCTCTGCTTCCCATCAGCAGGCGATGTCCGGCCTTTCCCGGGAAGCAGGGCTCTGGTACATATAGCAGTTGCTCGAAGGACAAGCGTCTTCACAAACAGATGACCCCCAAATGCCCTCTTCCTTTCTTTCCCTTTTATACTTGAGCTGACGTCACATGGTGTGGAATATCTCTTGGGTCAGGTTAGGTCAGCTGTCCTGACTGTGTCTCCTCCCAAGATCTTGCCCACCCCACCTCACTGGGCGGGGCAGGGGGGAAAATGTTGGAAAGGCAGCCTTGGTGCTGTGTGAGCGCTGCTTAACAGCAACCACAGCACTGGCATCTTATCTGCCTCCCCACAGCACCATAAGAGCTGCTCTGGGGAACACTAACTCCATCTCACCCAAACCCAATACAGATGCATGATCTCATCACAGGAAAAGGTCTTGGGCATTCACTCGCTAGAAGTGCCTTGGAAGACATGAGGATGAAAGACCAAGACAACCGGTCTCTGTCAACAGAGGCCAACCAACTGGAACAGGCTTTCAGCTAAGGACAGCTTCAGAAACACGGAGCCCTGGTGTCTATGCTGTCAGAAGCGATGTTGTAAATGGGCCTTGGATGTACTATTACCTTGTAACACTGTACAAAGAGCTTGGTGGATCAAGTGGAAAAATGATGACTTTTCAGAAGAAATAATACACTGGAGTTGGAGAAAAACCCCAGTAGGTTAGACTGATGTGAATCTACTGTTTTTTCTCTGAGCTGTGCAAAAGGATTTTAATTTTTCCTAAGAAAAGCTGGCTCTGCCAGAGGTTTGGGCAATTAGAGTCACATGTCCTGCAATACAGTGGCACACAGTCCTTGTTGGAGAGTTAGTGTGAGCAATCAGACAAAGCAAAGTCTTGATCCATCACCTCCCTTAGAACCTCTCTTTGCTCATATTTATTTACATGGTTCTTTCACCATTGCCTACTCATCACAGTGACAAACAACAATGATAAACACAACAGTTGAAATGTACAGTCACGGGATTTAATACATTTTGCCTTCCAGGTCTGCAAGGAAAGTGCAGAGAAATTGTTCTAATGGCTCAGATCCAGGGAGGAGTGAAAAAAAGCGACCAGGAAATGTGATGGTGATTGATGGAGAAGGGTCATTGCAGGGTGGCGACAATCCACTGGAGCATGCTTTCCTGGGGCTGTGGTGGGGCTGAAGCTGGTCTGGGGTGCAAGGGTACAGACCAGTTGAGGCCTTTGCTGGTAGCCATGGTTGGGCCAGCTCAAAGGAAAACAGAAGCTGGGGCATTGAAGACCCTGGCTGCAGACAGTTACATTAGGACATGGCACAAGGTCACCTAGAGAGTTTGGGATTCTGATCTGTTCCCCGGCCACCGAGGGACCTCAAGAGTCTGAGCTCTTTGGGAATGTGAACAAAGCTATTCCCCATGGCTATGGAGGAAAACAGCCAGCTGTGGAGCACCAGCTCTTGGGAAGACAAGTTACCCCACACTGAAGACCAACAAGAGGGCACTGCTGCCCCTCAGATGGGCCAAGCTGTGGAGGTACCAAGCAGGGTTGGGTGTTTTCTGAGTTTAGTCTCCTCTTCCTCCTTTGCACACCTCTCATTTCCTGTGAGCCTCTCTGTTCCTTGCCTGCAACATCATGCTGAGCCCAAAGAAGCCATTCCCAGGAAAAATGGCAATCACTGAATTCTGTTGTTAGCAGCAATGTGATGTCGTTAGATAGGATGAGGTTTTCATGGAGACCAGATTTGTTTTGGGTTTTTTTAAGTGGAAAAATAGGGATGGAAGTGGGAGGCAAGTAAAGGTCTCTATTCACACCTATTCCACAGAAAACCTCCCAAAACTCACCAATAAAAGCCAAATTTATGGCTGCAATTAGGAGGAGAGAATAGGATTCTCACTTTGCATGACATTTCTTCTGGAGTTTGTTTTTCCCGTGAGAAAAATGAAGCTCACGTGTCATTGGGTGGTTTGGGGCAGTTTGCAATAGCCGTGTCTCAGCTCAGAGCTAAGGCTCTGGCTGAGGGAAAGTTCGTGCTCTCCAAGCTGTGGAGATGTGTATGATACTGAGAGGGAAGGACAATGAGATGAAAGTGGTGCTAAGACACCCAGATCTACATCCAGTGGGCATAAAAAGTCTTCCAACTGGTCTCTTGTCATCACTGCTTTCTTATTTCTGATGTAATTCCACCAGCAGTAGTAGCTCATATCCAGTGCTTTGTTCATTTAAACAGGGGTTGAAGACGAACAAAAGCCAAATGCCAGTTCCCTTTCTTGAATTTAAACTCAGCCCTCGTACTTTCCCCTTGTTGTGCAGTTGTAAATGAGGACTTGCAAATTGATTTTTAATTTGCTTCAGGCAGTCAAAGAAGGCTGGGACCGAGGGCTGTAGGATTCACTCCTGCCTTTGTGTTTTTTTTCAAAGTGAGCTCCATTTGCCTTGTGTGAAAAGGACATGCTCAAAGAGTTGGCTTTTGCTTTGGGAAGAAAATGCTCTTTAAAAAAAAAAAAAAGAAATTAAGAAAAGAGACCTGGACAGCTTCTGATTTTTGTAGGATGGCCCTAGGATGTAGGATTTTCAAAAATCAATGAGAATAGGATAGTGGAGTTGCTGTTAACAGACTACAAAGTGGGTTGTGAAGAGCTGAAGAGGGTCTTTCATACTCAGATGGAGATTTAGTATAGTTTGATTTTTCCTCTCATCCTGGCATGTACTGAAAAGGAATTGGGAAGAAGCTGACTCCTCACCAATGGGAAAATTCTCCTCTCAGTCAGTGCTGGGAACTGGATGCCTGCTTGAGAGCGTGGAAGATTAACACAGTGCAAAGCAGCAAACCAAAAATCCGAAATTGAAGCAATGGTTCATGGCAAACTTCCCACCAGCTCCATGAGACACTGGAGCACACACATGTGGAGAGACTCATGGCCCCAACCCAACACACGAAGATTTCCAAGAGCTACACAACGAAGAGGAGCAAATGGAGATGTCAGCCCTGCTCCTAGCATCATTTATCACATGGCATGTGGCAGAAGATGCCTCCCAGATCACCTCAGCCTGGCAGATGCCAACAGGCTTCTGACATCGCTCTTCCACCCATCCTTCCCACACCATATGGCTCTCGCACGCTGGGTCCCAGGAGGCCATTCCCAACAGCTGCTCTGCTAATGGCTCCCTAATAATAGCAGGATTCTGGAAGGGCACCAGTGATGTCCCTCTTGAAGGTGAACTTTTCAGGGATGGATTTGGCTTCAGATCTTCACTTTCATGAACAGCCCAGGTCACCTCCACCATCAGCAGCGATGGTTTGAGTGGCATCATTTGACATGTGCTGAATAGCTGACAGTTAATGGCAATTGGTTATGTCATCTCCCAGCCTTTCTAGGCCTCGTATATTCTGAGTGCCAAAATCCCACAGAAAATGGAGCTAACCTGAAGAAGGCTGGCCCCCAAGAGAACTAACGTCCTGGTGCCTTCTGCCACACCACCATCCCACGTCACTCGCTGTAAGAGAGGATGGGAGGTAAACTGCTGGGACTGTTTGCTTCCCTGAGCTCTTGGCTCATGTCCCAGCTCACACCAATCCCTCCTCTCCCTGGGCAGCTCCTCACAGAGCTGTACAGGCAGGAGCTAGCATGGGGAATCATTTGCCTGTCCAGGAGTTGCATGGGTGATGGGTCTCTGAAAGCAGCACTGGCTGGGTCCAGGACAGGGCAGACAGAAACCATCATGGAGTGGTCCAAAGGACCACTCACAAAGCTTTGGTTCTCAGCTGATCTCACAAGATCCAACTGAAAAGCCCGAGCACCAGTGCTATGCCCAGCAAGCTTTGGGCAGTCCAGGCTCATCACAGTCCCATGTATTCAGGGAAGCCATCCAATATTGACCTGCTCCCATAGTACTGGTTCAGCCCTTGGGCAACTGGAGACAGGGGCAAAAAGATTGCAAAGTCCTAAACAAGCTCAGCCTTACTCTCGAGGGATGGTGTGAACCGTTATCTCCAGAACTGGCAGCTCTGCAAGCCCGGGATTTTGGGGATCCATGGGGTCTTTTGAAGTACAGTTAGGGGAGACATTCCCAAGACTCACAGGACTGTCTGGTGGGGCAGGGAGTAGAAGAAAGGGCAGATGGACCAACACCAGGGACTCAATAATCTCTCCTACAAGCCAGCCACATCAGGCAGGGTGAGATGTGAGAGCATCCCCAGAACAGGTACCATCAGCCTGGACCAGGTTTGAGACATAGCTTTTGGAGCACCCTGGTGGGACCCCCTTTCGTCCCAGGTGATGGAGTTCCCCCTGGAGCCCCTGTGTCCTCTCTCTCCTCATTCAGACACACTGGGCCCTTGCTGGCCACCCCAACCTGCCTCCACGAGTAGCCTTGCTGCAGAGCAACAGCGAGGAGCAGAGCTGCACGTAGGTGTGTGTGCACGTGGAGAACATGTGTCTTGCTGAGAAGTGCTAGCATATGGTGACTCTGTTCCTGGAGGCACCAAAAGCCACAGCCATTAATCTCTATAAATAATTTTAGCCATGAAACCTCTAACGGCTGTTTCCTCCACTCCCTGCAAAGAAAAAAAAAAAAAAAAAGGCAGCTTTGTAAAACATTAGCGTTCCTGAAACAGCAGAACAGCCTGACCGAGATCAGAGGACTGGAGAGCAATTAAGTCAGACAACTAATTACTAACAAGCAATGTTTCTCTGATGGGTGATGAGTCCCTGTGTGCAGGAAGAGCACGGGCAGTGAGCTGTTTGGTGGGCAAGCTGCCGGTTGATGAGGATGGGTAGCTCCTCTGAAGGGGCCTGACTCAGCCCCAGGGGTTTTCTGCTCTGTGTGGGAGCAGGTCTGGCCACAAGCAGGGCTGGGACAGCACCTGTCTCTGTCCCAGGGATAGTCTGCGGATTGAGCAGGGTGTCCTGTTTGGACATGTTGGGGACAGTCACCTTGAGACTTGACCACATCAATCCAGGCATGATGGGCATACTCCAGTTTTCCAGAGCTCAGACGCAAACTTGGGCCTTCGAGTTCCCAAACCAGAGAGAACACAAAGCAGCGGTAAATACACACCAGCTGAGCCACGCCTGGCCACGTGCATGGAGTTGAAAATGAACAGCTGCTTGAAGGGACGGGAAAGGGGCTGCATCACCACATCACTTCCCAGCTGCCTTTGCCTGGCTCCATCGTTGCCCTTGTCTGGGCTGTGACTGAGAGAGAAAGAGGGGCTGCATTTGAGTTACACCTCTTGTCTCCATGCACAGATCAGGACACCAGTGTGTGCTAACAGCACTCGTCCATGCTGTGTCCCGCAACCTGTCCAGGTGGGAAAGGAAGATGACAGGACCTGGATCTGCTCTGGGTCCTCAAGTTACTCCTGAGATGCAGCTGGAGAGGCCACACGGGCCCTGGGCACAGGCTGGGCCTTGCAGGGTGGGCACAGCATCTGTCACCATCCTGACAAAGTGGACAATTTGCCTTTATAATGAGTCACAGTGACGTTTTCCTACTGCTGGACCTAGTCTTCTGGTGATGGCAAGGTGGTACAGGGAAGGCATCCCATGCTCCAAAAAGCTGCATGATTCAGCGTAATAAGGGGGAATATTAGGATAGTATTGAGTTGATTCACCTCAGCAAAACCTGGCCCAGAATCTCCAGGATCCATGGGTGGCAGCAGCTTTCACACCAAACCCCAATACCAGAAAGTACCTTGGCCCAGCCTGGACCCCTCATGGTCCTCGCCTACCAGGGGAGCTGCTCTCGCCTCCAAGGGTTAAAGCAGGAGCCACGCAGGGTGATGGAGTAAGAAATTTTACTTTGCTCCCATTTGTAGTTAAAAAAAGCGCTAATTCATTCTAAATCTGCCTGAAAGAGCCTTAAGTGGTAATACGCCGATAAGACGACTTTATTTGGCTTAGCCTTTAGAAAGTTTTATGTGTGTAAATGGGTGAGGATATCACAAAGGCTCATTTTTCCCTCTCTCTCTCTTTCTCTTAAAGTGCAGGGCTGTCTGGCTTCCCTTCTGCTCTCCTGCCAGCAGCGTTTATGTATCCCAGCCTTCTTCCCAGACATAGCTTGGAGAAGAGGAGATTGAGGGGAGACCTCATTAATGTTTATAAATACGTTAAGGGCGAATGTCACAAGGATGGAGCCAGGCTCTTCTCAGTGATACCCAATGACAGGACAAGGGGTAATGGGTGCAAGCTGGAACACAGGAGGTTCCGCTCAAACTTTAGAAGGAACTTCTTTACAGTAAGGGTGACAGAGCACTGGAACAGGCTGCCCAGGGAGGTTGTGGAGTCTCCTTCTCTGGAGACATTCAAGACCCACCTGGACGCCTTTCTGTGTGATGTCATTTAGGTTCCTGCTCTGGCAGGGGGATTGGACTTGATGATCCTTCGAGGTCCCTTCCAATCCCTAACATTCTGTGATTCTGTGATTCTGTGATAGGCATGAATGTCTCCTGCTTTTCAGCAGGGGATTATTGCTCAGCACAGGACCGACACCTTGATAGGTTGACCCCCACCCCCTTGCCCCCACAGTTTCCCCCATGGCCCAAGGACTTCTCCACCTGACTGCTCCTGGGTGCTGCATCCCCAGGCAGACCTGGAGCCACCCTCGGGACTCTGCGGATTTTTAGCTCCCACTGGGATCTCAGTCCAGGTGAATCAGGGTCGGTTCCTAAGCACACTCAGAGCCAAGGATGAGGCACAGCCTTGCAGTGATTCCTGGTGAACAGGGCATGCAAACCTTCCTGTGAGATCCAAGGCATGCAATCATCCTGCCCCAGAATTACTCCACGCAGTTCCCCGGGTACCACTCCCAATAATCCTGGGGAAGAGACATCCCCATCTGTCTTCTCGGGCATCTTCGTCCTCACTCCTCATCCAAGTGAAGGAGGAATTTTGATCCCTGTAGTACCATCTGCTTTGCTCTCTGGCCACTCACTGGCACTGGGGATGTGATTTCATCTGGCTTGAGGTTCATTCGTGTAAATCTCCAAAAAGCACCTTCCCTAGCCTGGCCACATTCCCTTGCTTCTTCCAACACAACTTTTCACACCACCACAGGTAGCTCTTACGAAACATCCCCTATTTCACAGGGAGATTTCTCCTCCTGATCCCTCCATTTACTTACACAACCATTGTACAACTTCCCAGTGGCTAATAAGGCTCATGAAGTGCTCTTGTCAAAGGTCAGTATAGCTGTGAAGCGGCCGATTATTAGGAGCAGGGAGTTGGCTATGGGAGAATAAACACTGCTGAGTAGTCCTGGGTCATCTGAGATCCGGCAAATTTTGCAAAGGTCAGTTATCAAATAAATGAGAGGAGATGAGAAATTTCAGCAAAATGCTCCTGCTCCTTGGAAATATCTGATTGAGCACAAGGCTTGACAGATGCTATCATGGGCTCCGTTGTCTTATGTCTGTCGGTGTCTGGAGTCAATTTTTGCTCTCTGGATATGAACACACTGGCAGGGTTTCGAGCCTTGGGTCTTGGGCTGTGCCAACAGCCAGGCGTTGTTGTACGGACTTCGTGTTTGTTCCTGCACAGCTCGTTCAGGAGGTAACAGCAGCAATATTTTGTAGTTAACCAGTGGCAGTTGTGTCAATGGGAGAGCCACTTATTCCAGTATTAAACAGCTTTAACTGGTGGATATCCAGTAAAGGGACAACCAGGGGAGTTCAATTTGGACCAGCAGATATGGCTGGAGAAACCCAGAAATGTGGCTGGAAGGAGATGAAATATTTCGTTCCGGCACTTTCAGATTAAGGTATTTCACTTTAGGACACTCAGCTCTCTTTGGATAATTTTTAAGTGAATTTTTTTTACTTTTTAATAGATTTTTATTTTTCCTTAGGTAAAACTTATCTCTTTGGATCATTTTTAAGTGAAAATTTTTGACTTTTTAATGGATTTTTATTTTTCTTTAAGTAAAAATTATCTGGTTGTTAAGAAAAAAAGAGGGCTGATAGGCCCTAAAATAATGTTTATTGGGAGGAGTGTGTAAAAATAACCCCTTTCCCACTGATCTACAGTGATGTATTTTACATTTGTTTTGTTTTTTTTCTTTCACATACTCTTAGACACCCCACACCTTGGAAGAATTGCTCTTGAGTTGACACCAGCCAAATAACACAGAGCAGCTGAGCTTGGCTTTACACCTACAGCAACTCAGAGGAGAGGAGGATGAGAGGAGAATGAAGCTGGAGGGTCTGCAGCAAGAAGTGGCCAGGGGGACAAGGGACCATAATCAGACCTTGTCCCTGCAATGCAGCCTGGGATGGGGCATCACCCTGGCTTGGGCTGCAGCAGCGGTTGGATGTCACCTGGGCCTGTGAGATGCCACCAGGGGAGTTGCACGGGAGAAATCACTCTTGGGCCAAACATCCCATGGAGAAGCATCTCCAGCAGCTGGTCCTACTCTGCAAAGTTCAGGTAAAGCTCACAGCGGACAGGAGCATGGAAAGCCTTTGCAGCGCTCTGGAAGGCAACGTCCTTCCCATCTTCCTTCAATTGCAGTCACGATGCTGTGGGTCTATCCACCATCGGGCTCTGTGGGTCTGTCTCTCTTGGAATGAGGAGACCACAGCACCACGGAGAGCAGGGGCTTAATAAAGAAATGCAGAGAGGTGAGGAGACACGGCAAGGAGAGTTTCATGCCTGCCCTGAACAGTCTCTGACAGTCCAGGAGGAATTTGGATTATTTCAGTTTGGTTTTAGCATTATTCCTATTCCATTTAGCTAAATAAATAGAGGTTGGGTTTAAACTAATTTAATTGTGAGCATGCAGCCAACTTGCATAGCCTAAAGCAAATCGTAATTTTTATTGAACTGATGTGGTTTGAGTTTAGAGAAAGAGTTTGCTACAAAATGAATGTTCAGAGAGTTTCCTCCCCTTTCCAAAGGGGGCAGTGCCTTAACTGCTTCGTGTGGGGATATGAGGGGAAATACCAAAAAAAAAAAAAAAAAAGGTCCATTTTCAAGGAGATTCCAGGATTTATATTTCTCCTGGGCTGGATTTATATTTCCAGGATTTATATTTCTCCTTCTCTAAAGCCTGGGCTGGCTTTAGAGCCGTTTTACTAGGAGACATGCCAGATCGGTCTGCGTTTGAGATTTAACAGGACCTTTCTAAAAAGGTGTAAAATACAGGAACAATTAGTTATTAAAATGGCAATAATGTAAAAATAGTTTTTTAAATAGATGATGTAGATCCTCTCATCTCTCCCTCCACGCGCTCTTTCTCTCTGCCCATTGTACCAGCACAGCAGCAGAGCCCACAGGCAGTGGCATGGAAGGGCAGAGACCCACAGGTAGCAGGTGACATCTTCATGGCTTTTTCCACCTGCAAGCTGCTGAGATACTCAAGGAGAGAGTTTCATCAGTTTATAAGGAACCCTAATCCAGCTGGACTAGGGACAGCAAGGATATCCCCCTGCCCAGTTTCCTGATCCGAATGGTGGGGACGCCAGCCCTTCTCACAGCACCGGGAGACCAAGCACCAGAACCACGTGCCTTTGCCTTCTTCCACTTGCAGGAGAGACTGAATATCTGTATTTGTGACAGTTCCCCTGCTCCCCCTGCCATGGCCACCCTAAGACAGCGATTCGGTAGGGAACAGTTCACCACGAAGAGCCAGAGCTTGGTGGGGCTGCAAGCGTCCAGTGTGCGGTCTGAGGGAGCCGTGGCGGAGCTGCCGACAGGGGCTGGGAAGATGTGTCGGGAGCCTGATTCCTCGCCACGCTGTTACTCACGTTTGTTTACTGCAGGAAATTCATCTTTTCGACTCGTGCTGGGGATTAATTAATGGTTATGGCTTCTGTGACCCTGTGATTAACTCATTTTCACATAATTGCTTGAAGACAAAACGATGTATTAGTAGCTTTTCTCCCTCCCCATTCCCACTTACATGGCCTCTGGTGGGACCCAGCAGTCAATAACAACTTGGTTTCTCCTTCCTATTTTTTTTTGCCTTTCCCTGTTTTTCTGGGGTTGTTTTTTTTGCACGTCTTTTATAGACACAGAAGAAGAAAGTCAGTGAGGACTGGGGTTGGGAGCATGTCCCAGCAGAAGTCTAGCTGCCCTTTGGTCAGCTAGAGTCCTCCATGACAAATGTTAATCAAAATTTTAAGGTTTGCTGTCTGAGGATCATGTTGCAAAGAGAAAAGGGCTTGGCTTTGTCCTAGGACTGCTGCAAGCTGAAGCAAGGCTAGTGTGACACCTTTGCTGACTCCTGGTGAGAGGGAGCATGGTTGTCCACCATAGTTTGGTGGCCTGCAAGACAGACCACCTTGAGAAGGGCAAGGATGAACATTTCTCCTTTAGCACCAGACAGCATTCTGAGTGCTGAGGCTGCAAAGTTTAGGTGGATGAGAGGTGGTGAGACAGAGACCTAGTGTATGTGTGGGACCCATCTCCCCCAGCACATTGCAGGAGACCTGCTTTTACTAAGAGGTTGGAGTCATAGACAAGGTGAACATGTCCAAATTCTCCCTTCAGGATCTTTTCCGGCACATCCTGCCTAGAAACTGCCCTGAACTGAAATGGGAACAGAAAAACTGGCCTGGTGTCAGAACACAGTCCCTCGTTGTGCATGGAGGAGCAGGATCATCTCTTCTTATATATCCACCAAGAAAAATAACCACATTTGAGACTACACAGACATGCTTGTTCCAGAGCTCTTAGCAAGCAGAAACGCTTTCCCTCAGGAACACAGTTTAAACCACCATTGCCAGGGGATCTAGTGCAAGACCTACAGAAACCCCACTGGCCCTCATGGGCCCTGGGGGAGAGGAACTTCCATGGTCCTCATGCCTACCAGGGGGCAGGAAGCCCAGCTTTGGGTGCCTTCACTTCCTGAGGACCAGGAATGACCAGGATGGAGATAGAGGTCAGGAGGCTGGAGATCCATCATGAGGTGACTTGCTTTGCCTGTTCCTCTGCCAAATCTGGGGCTGCAGCCTTATCCCACTTCCAGGTTAGGGATTGTTTTTCACCATTCAAAGAGAGACTGAAACTTGTTTGCCTAATCCAGACTCCTGAGGGAGCAGCCACCTCGCCTCCCATCGCTCTCTCCCCTCCCCAAACCCATTTCAATTTGAGATTATCGAGTTAAAACACTCAGCTGACAGAAATAATAAGCACTCAGCAGGCAGCCAGCAGCTCTGCTGGGCTTCCCTTTTCCCACGCTCTTAATCTATTTTTCAGAGAGTCTTCAAGCAATTCAAGCCTACCTTACAAAGCCGAGGAGCTTTAAACTTGGACATTGAGAGTTGTCCCTGCTTGTCCTCGGCTCGCCGCTCTGCTCCATCCCTGGCTGCCAGCAGAATGGGGGACGAGGCAGGACAGAAGAGCTGTGATTTCTTGTCCAGGGAGATGAGATGGTTGGAGAGAGAGAAGGAGGGGTGAGGTCATGAGAGACACCAGTGCTGGCAAAGGTAGATGTGAAAAAAATGTGACTATAGGGATTACAGTGTTAATGTTGTAGGACTCCAGAAAAGGACCCCAATGTGAAACCCTGCCTTGGGGTCTGTCCTCGAGCAGGAAAATCAGATTACATGAAATAGAGAAACTTATCTCCTTCCTCTGGTGGAAGGGAGGGGCACTGGAAAGGTGGTTTCCATCCACATACTGCCCATCCTGTGGGGACCCGGAAGGAATGAGGATAAAGTTTAAATCAAGCAAATATTTCCTTAATTTCTCTCAAAGCTTCAAATGTCTCAAATTGCTAGAGGGTTTTTTTGGTTTTGGATTTGTTCTGCCTTTTTTCCTCTTTTTTTTTTCTTCTTAATCTTATTCTTCCTATCCCTTTTCATTGGTTCTAATTGTGTCATTAGTAATTAATTACTTCGGAGGGAGACATTTTCTTTCTAATTAAAGGAAGAAAAGAGGAAAGCTGCAGCAACACACAGGCATCATTCCACCTCTGGGAATGGACAGGATTTTCCTGAAGCAGTTTCTCTCTCTTCCAGCAATTGGGGAAGGGGCTGGGACCAGCCTAGCTACATTTTCTGCACTGGTGTACCACAGTTTGGAGAGCTCATCCTCCCACCTCCTCACCCATGGCAAGGAGCTCTTCTGTGCCCTGATCAAAGTGAGCCAGGGGATAAATTTTAACCCCTGCAAAGATTTGCTCTGAGTGCAAATTCACCCGGAGAAGGCAAACTGGATGGTACAAAACCAGCTGCGGTTGTGGTTCTTCTCCCACAGACCGCAGACCAGATCTCAAGCCCACCTGGGCCCCTCTAAACTTCCGGAGAGCTTTGTAGAATCTCATCCCACTGCTGCCCTGAAAGCTGAAGAGATAGCACAGCCACTATTCGGACCCCAGCAACGCTATGCTGTCCCCTCTGCCGGCTGGGGCCCCTTTCCCCAGCCACACTGGAGACGTACCAGCCTTGGAGATGCCCAGAGCAAGGCTTGCTGACGCATCTTCACCAGGATCTGCTCTGCGGCTGCAGTGGGGACCCTCTCCCTGCCTCTGCTCAATCGCTGCAAGCTGCTCAGCTCCCGGGAAGGTGGTGCAGGAAAACGGCCCATCCTATCTCATCTGGCAAATGGGTAATTACTCCTCCTGCTGATGCTTGCTGCTCCGTCCAAGCCAATGCGCTGCCCCATTTGTCATTGTTTGTGAGAGCAGGAAGGGAGGCCACCACGCTGAATGGGAATTGATTGCTTGGATGGCGGCCGGGCTGGGCAGGCAGCCTGGGCTCTGGGTAGTTGCAAATTATTCCTTTAGCGGCTGTACGAGGGAGAGTCGCACACTGGGCAACTCCCCGGCTACTGAGAGAATCGGTCTGCTCCCAGAGAGGAGGAGGAGCATCAACAGGATGGGATACAGGTCTTGGGAGAGGAAGTGTGGCAGCCACACACCTTCACTGCAGATTTGCTGATGCTCCTCAAATTACTTCCAGCAGCTGGTAAAAGTGGCGAAGGGGGTTTTGGAGGGCCTGTGGGAAGCAAAGTGGCTGGGAAAGAGAAACAAGAAACAAGGTCCACATCTGCAGGTGGAGTTCTGTAAAGGATGCAGCAAAACCCAGTGGAAAGGAGGGATAGTTGGCCCTGTTCAGGCAGCTGATGTTCTTGGGGCTCCTGCAGACAGCCAGGAGCAGACACCTGCCCAACAGTCAAGAAGGCTTAACGGAAAAAACAAGTCCCTGAAATCTAGTACAAACATCATGGCAATACAAAGGAATGAGCACAAAATAACACAGGACATTTTCTAAGCCCATTATCTGAGATTCACAGCTCCCCCTTATGTGACGGGCTTGATCCAGGCCGCCTCCTCGGAAAAGCTCCGCAGAAAGAAAACGCGGGTGAAGAGCAGAAAAATGGCCGAGGTTAATATGGGAACAAAGAGCACCTTTTGGCAGGGAGTGGAAGTCAGAGCGGATGTCGGTGCCCAGCAAGGAGCCCGGAGCCGGTGGGAGCCGCAGGACTTGTGTCGTGCCAGCCCCATGGTGCTCAGGATGCTGAGCTCAGAGGGGAGCAGGGCTGAGCATCCACCTTTCCTGCTGATTACAGATAAAAGGAGGGATGTGAGGGAGATAATTTGCTGTGGTTGGTGGGTGGGGGAGGGCTGGGGAGCTTGGCTGTCCCCAGCAACGAGGGAACAGGCTCAGAGGTGTATCAGGGAGGAGGAGGGGAGTTGGGAGCACATTTTGTGGTCCTGCACTCTGGGATGACCCTGGTCTGGGTGGGGAGAGGCGTCTGCTCCTGCAGGGTATTACTACAGCAAACGCATTAAGAAAAGTGAGGTTTTACTGCTCAAATATGCTGTCCTCTGCAGTGCACTACCCCTTTGGAGCAGGTAAGCCTTGCACTAGGGGTTGAATTTATGGTGGAGAAGGAAATACAGGATTTGAGGGATCCTGGATCTTCCTGAGACCTGGCAGTTTTTTTTCAACTGACCCACCCTCAATCCTGGGATAGAGTGTTCCATCAAGGTCTTCTTTCTTCCCTCTGGTCAGAGTTCAAGAGAGCAACAACAAGGAAAAGAAGAAATCTGAGACAGGATTTTGAGGTAAGCCAGGAGGAAAAACATCATTATGTACCCAACACTTTGGGAAGAGATGATGGAGAGGATCACATGGACCACCGAGTCCAGCCCCAGCCATTCCACATGCCCTCTTGAAAGGTGACTGCTCCCAGGGAATGGGGGACCGACCCCGCCAGTCACACCACGCAGGGGGCAGCCACTGCCCCTCTCCCACACCGCGGCACCTCACGCTCAAGGCAAATTGATCTTCTACCGGCTCAAGGAGGCTGCGTCCTGCCCCTGCTCCTCCCTTTCACTCCCCTCTTCCCTTTTTGCCCCATTTTTATTTTTGAAACTCTCAGAGAACCTCATATTAACTTCAGCTTGGAGAAAGTAATCAAGCTATTTCTAGGCAGAGAACTAATTTAATGCATGGATGACTTTAGCTCAAAAGAAGACATAAGGACACTCAGGCATCCTAAGGGAGCAGAATAATAGGGTAATTTGCACAAGACGAGGAGAAAGGGGAAAAAAAGGGCCACTACTTCTTTTGCATAATCTTCTTCATAAATATTCTTTCCCCTGTCTTCTGGTCAGCGCCATCGAGTCTCCAGACATCGAACATCTGAGAGCACATGTTGAGACTTCAAAAGGGGTGAGAGCTTGGCCTGATTTCTGCTGTGGTGGGAGTAGTGGGGTAACAGATAAGGTTTTGTGGCTCTATGGGGTTCAAGTTAGGCTTAAAATGCCCTTAGCCCGTGACAGAGGCAAGGAAGCAGCGAAATTTCTAGTGCCTGAGAGAAATTTCACTATTTCCAAACGCCTAGAGGGAAAGGGAAGGCGGGAAAGGCGGGGAAATGCCACTCAAAATATTTCCTTCTGGCAGCAAGACTCTTAATATTTAGAGCTGCCTGATTAAACGGAACAAAAGGAATGTCAGCATGAATATCATTTAGAGGTGAAAAATGGAAATTTTCCCTTCCAAATGTGTGGAAACAAGGATGTTTTCACTTTATCAAAATGCTCCATGACATATTTTACCCTTCCCTTCACCCTCCCAATCAACATTTGATGGAAAGCACCACTGTCTTGCAGGAAGTTTCCATTTGGAGAAAACTACCTTTCCTGTCAATACAACTGCTCTTGCTGAGGATTTCCAAGCAATGTGCAAACCCATGGGGATGGTCAAGTGCTGGGAATAACAAAGTCGGCTTGGCAGAGGCACATACGGTCACAAACACACGTCCCTAGGCTGGACCACTTGCTGGGAAGGGGGAAGGTCAATGCAGCCCTGCTGGCACTGGAGAGCTCGGTACAGCAACTGGCAGCACATGGAGCAGCCTCAGGATGCACAGCTGGAAGGGACGCTTTCCCAGTTGCAGGAAATGTTTCACCTCTGCATCAGACATGGAAAGCTCTGCCATGAAGGTGGATGGTTTTTCTTGCTTTTGTCCTGGATCGGCTCCTTTTCTGGAGCAGGTTCCTTTCCTGCAGCATTTTGGTGAGGGTGAGGAAATTGCAGAGCAGCTGTTGAAACTCTATGCAGGAGCAACTGCAGCAAGGAGGAGCCCGTTCATCAAATCATAGAATGGTTTGGCTCAGAAGGGACCTTTAAAGGCCATCTAGTCCAACCTCCCTGCACTGAACAGGGACATCTGCAACTAGAGCAGGTTGCTCAGAGCCCCATCCAACCTCCCCTGGAATGGTTCCAGGGATGGGGCAGCGACCACCTCTCTGGGCAACCTGAGTCAGTGTTTAACCACCGTCATAATAAAAGATTTCTTCCTTATATCCATTCTAAATCTACCCTCTTTTAGTTTAAAACCATCACCCCTTGTCCTATCATAATAGACCCTGATAAAAAGACTGTCTCCATCTTTCTTATAGGCCCCTTTAAGTACTGAAAGGCCACAATAAGGTCACCCCTCATATTCTACCTCCAGTCTAAAGGAAGCAGGATGGAGGCACAAATTCATTGTAGTCATCTTTCCGCATCTCTGCCTTGCTCCCTGCTCAACTCCATCCACATTGCACCAACACAGAAAAAAATTGTAAGTAGGTCAGTGTCCCACTTGTTGGTTATTTTGTTCTGGGTGGAATGACTGGAACTGGCAGCTTAATGGATGGATCTCACTTGTGAAAGTACCCAGCACAAAAATATGTGTACCTGCAGGGCACAGAGGTGTGGTCACATCCGGAGGAGAAGAGGTTTGATCCCATCACCAGCAAAAAATGGAAGAGCCTGTTCCTCTAGTCCTCCCTCCTGTTTTCCTCCTCTGTAACCAGGGCAGAGCTCACTGGCTGTATTCCTCCTCCCTGGCTGTGCCATAAGGAAGCAGGAGATCAGCCTGGGAACAGACTGAGCTTTTTATTATGCTAGGCTGGAGGATGGGTTTACAGCTAGCCCAGGGGTGCTCTCTCTAGATCCATCCCACATCTATTCATACAGATAGATGGGGGGTGGTGGTGACAGTTCATCAGGTAATTTTGTAAGCAACTGTTAGCAACTGAAAATGGATAGAGGAAAGAAATGCGCATGGGGGAGCAGCCCATACATCTTAAGAAACAATCTTCCATAATGCACTGGCCTTATAAGCCTCTCCCTGCTCTTCACAGAGGCTCCCAACATAGCATAGAATCATAGAATGGTTTGGGTTGGAAGGCACCTTGAAGATCATCCAGTTCCAACCCCCTCCCATAGACCAGGTTGCTCAGAGCCTCATCCAGCCTGGTCTTGAACCCATCCGGTGACGGAGCATCCACAGCTTCCCTGGGCAACATGTTCCAGTGTCTCACCACCCTCAGAGGAAAGAACTTCTTCCTAATGTCCAATCTAAGTCTCCCCTGCTCTAGTTTAAAACCATTGGCCCTCGTCCTATCTCCACAGGTCCTTATAAACAGCCCCTCCCCAGGTTTCCTGTAGCACCTTCAGGTACTGGAGGTTGCTAGAAGGTCTCCACGGAGCCTTCTCTTCTCCAGGCTGAACAACTCCAATTCTCTCAGCCTGTCCTTGTAGGAGAGGTGCTCCAGCCCTCTGATCATCCAGCCCTTGTATCATCTTTGTGGTCCTCCTCTGGACCCACTCCAATAGGTCCATGGAGCAGCTGGTGTGTGGGCTCACTGTAATGATAAATAAAGCCAGTCCATTATCAAGGTGTTCCCACCCTGGCAGCCCCAAGGAGGGGGCTGGGACTCCTCAGGGGCTGCCAGGGTGGAAAAACTCCTCCCATGGCACTGAGAAAGATGCTGCCACAGCTTGACATCACCTAAGCTACTGCAGCTGCTGTATGTGCTGCTGCAAATACCAGGTCTCGGCACAGCAGGGCTGATGAAAAGTGTGTCCCGAGGGAAACGGGGTCTCCTGCCTCCCTTGCGCGAAGCGATATCCCCGGTCTCATCCCGAGCTCTAACTCAATGCTGGATGCCCATGCAGAGGAGCACATGGGTGCTGAGAAGAGAAACTGTATGGAAACACATCTTCAGGTGGGCTTGGAAAGACCCCACGGATGGAAAGTGAGAACGCTGAGAAAGAATTGTAGCATCTTATTAGTAAAGGCCATCTAAGCCTCTAATTAAGATTTGTCTAATGACCTAGCTGCTTCATTATTTTCACTATCAGAGACATTAATTTAAAGTGACGGGTACTTAAGCAAAGAAAAAAATTAATTTCTCCTTTAAAAAAACATCAAAGCAGCAGAGTGTGGATTTGGCCATGCCCCCACCCCCACAGTCCCACCACAGGAGGAGCTCAATGCTTGTGCTGCAGTGGGGCACATCTTGGTGAAGATGGGAGGAGGAGGAGCAATGAGCCACACAGAGCAGTTGTTTCTTACCTTTAATCCCTCCTGGAAAGGGGCCCAGATGATGGGCTCATACTTCCACAGAGACAGAGGGCCCACTCTACCTTGGCGGCTCTTGTGAAGCCTGAGTAGGGTTATCCCAGCATTGCCAGAGTGTGATATGTCCTACAAAATGCACACAAACACCAGCAATCAAGTCTGGGTTTTCCTCAGGCAAGGGAAAAAAGATTAATGTTGCTCCCCCAAACCCTACTCCCATTCTTTGCCTTTTCACTGCAAACAGGACATCTGGTGTTCTTCAGCCACAGCCCCATGTCCTCAGCAGATGCCCTGACTCATCCCCAGAGCTACCTGTCCTTCTCTCCCCATCGCTACCCCGCTCATTTTCAACAAGTCCACTTGAAACACTTAGACCAGTCTTAGCAAATTTGCTTCCACCTCCCCAGGTCACCCAGAAGTGGAAGGAGGAAGATATTCAGAAAACAACCTAGCGATGTCACAGTAGTCCCTGTTTATGATCCGCAAGCATCTCTTGGTTGCTTCCTGGGGACACACATCTGTCTCCATGTGCACCCACTCCACTGCCAGCACTGCCTCTGTCCATGCTCCCACCTGAGTAGCAAAGATCTCAGAAGATCTCATGCCTTCACTGTGTCCCAGCCAATGGGACAGCGATGCCGAGCCATTCCCCAGCCACCTCCTTACTCTCGCAGCAGCCATGCCAAGGCCAGTGTGCGCAGTCTGGGAAACCATATCTGCAGTATTCCTCCCTATCCTTCTCTCTTTGTTGAATCGGAGACTGCAGTGGATTTAGCGTTCAGAGTCGGTAGTCCATACCTCATCATTCATGCCACATTGATTCTCAATTCCAGCCCTGTAGATTATTTAATTGGGCAGATATCCCTTCAATTTTCTACTCCAGCAGCATTATTGATGGCTGAAGTCTATCTATTTCTTTTCATGGGGCTTCAAAAGGAGCCTGTTAACAATTATAACAATAGTCAAACACTTTGCTTTCGATTGTACTTCACAGTCCCAAATCTCAAACAATCCATTAAGACCATCTTGGACGTATTAATTGTCCCAGGCTCAGTCCAGAGATAGCCTGTGCTGTCCTTCGGGCTGAAATCATTACTCTTCCCTCTCCATTTTTCTCCACCAAGTGCTTTTTGAGTTGTGAGGCAGACCAAGGACTGTGCCCCTGTGTAAATTTTCCAGCGGGAGCTCACAGCACAGAGCCACTGTCCCTGGTCCCCAGCTCGCCTAAATCACAGCCACACCGTTGCACTCAAGCCAGGACCAGCCATTGGGGCAGGCAACAGGATGGGTCTGTGGGTCAATCAAGCCTTTGCTTTTCAAACCCCTGTGAGCTTGCACTGATCATGGGGATCAACAGGTAAAACAGTCCCAGTAAACACCCACTGGGCCATGGCTGGAGGTGGTCTGCCTCCTGTTGGCCCTCCTAGTTCCATGGCTCACTAGCCTCCAGCTGAAGTCTTCCACGGCCGTAATTTTTCCTGGGCATTCTGTGTCCCCACACTACAGTGATCCTCTAGGTTGGGAGAGTCTCGGGATCAACCCCCCCAAACTCTGTTGTGTGGGATGGAGACCAAAACCCTCCTCCCGAGGCAGTGATGGAGCCAGGCTCCTGGAGAAGACTGTCAGCAGGCGAAACTTTTGTCACTGGAGCAACTCTGCTACTCCCCCAGCTTCCTCTGGAAGGACCCCAAAATCCAATCAGTAAGTTTTCTAGCCCACATGAAAGTGGGAAATCTCTCCTCTAAGCTGGTTTGCCAGGTGTGTTATTTGGAGCTTGTTTAATTTTGTGCATGGATAATAGCAAGATTGGTGTCAACTTTATTTGCACAAGAGGTGGTCATGTTAAAGTAAAAAGAGCTCTCTTTGCACTGCAAGTTCCCAGAGCTGCTTAGGTTGTATTCTGGCACTGGGACCACCAAAGTGCTTCCTGAGGGGACTCCCACTCCTGCAACGCTGCGCAAGGAGTTGCGCTGTGCCAGTTCTTTGCTCTCTGGTGAAGGGGCTAAAGCTGCTGGGAGCAAACTGCGATGAATCACTTTGGTTCTCTTGTTTCACCTCTCCAACATCCACTGTCGTACAGGGGAGGAAATGTTTTATTTCAAGCTTTATCTTTTGTTCTTAATTTTTGATGGATGTAGTCTCAACATTTATACTATCTGAAAATGAATATTTTACTACAGCATAAAATTTGAATTTGCATGAATTAATTATATTTAAATATTATACTGAATATTTGACTTGCCGAGTAGAATAGCCAGTGTTGGAAGGGAGCATTTCAGCTCCGTCCTTGCTGGGCAGACCCCAGTAAATGTGATCCCTCACAGCCTCCCTTTCACTCATACTTTTCCTCGTTCCTTCTTCTTCAAGTGTGGAGGTCTGGAGAACAACAGGTCCATGGCTCTGAGCTCTCACCTCAGGAGCTCTCACGCAGCCATCTCACAAGTCCCACAGACTTGTTTTCTCAACAATATAATGCCTCCCCGGCCGCATCCAGCCTCTGCACCACGACGGGGCTGCTGCTATAGCAGAGATTTGTGCACCTCAGCAAGCGGGGCTCCGTGGAGAACACTCCTATTGCTGCTGCTAATTACTCTGGGGCTGCTGGCCGTGCACCACCTCCTTAATTACCCACAGGTCACAGCAGCGATTCTTCCCCTATGAAAGCTGCACTAGTAATTTCATGTTTCAAATGAACTCCAGGAGCACCCTGCAAGTCATTCTTTGCCGGAGAATAGTGTAGTATCTATAATTAAACGCAATGGGGATCGTCTAACAAGAGTGCACTGAGGTGCTAAGCAGAGACGGCTGCTCTGCTCGGCCACCTGGAGGGATTCCCTTTGCTGCTGGGGTTCTAGGGAGTGAGCAAGGAACTGGTGCAGCACTGAGGTGGGAGCCACCACTGTGGTGGTGAAACAAGGTGAAGCTCAGAACGATGCTGGCCTTGGTGGGGCATCCTGGCATAAATGCATCCAAACCACACCACGAGGTGATTCGGTGCAGGAAGGGGCAGAGAGATTCAAGAGCAGGCAGGGTGGTAGTCAGAGGCTACTGCATCTCTCCTGCACACCAGCCCCATCCATTGCTCCTCTGGATGCAGCTGACCCACCTGTATAAGATGCAGGTTGGTGTTGATACTTCAGCCTCATGCTGCCATCCAGCCTCTGCTGAGAGCTGTCCCTGGAGCTGAGGACGGGCATGGCGAGCCAGGGAAGGTCTGGGCTGCGGAGGAAGATGGGAAACTCAGGACAACTGTACCTCAAGGTGACTTGAGACAGAGGTGTTTTTACAGGAAGCACACCATGAGCAGCTTGTATGCCATCTGCTCCCAGTTGCCCTGGGAAAAAAAAGGAACAAAAAAAGAAAAAGAAAGCAGACGAGGAAATGAGAGGAGTATCCAGAATGACTCCACGCACACCAGAGGCTTCATTGTGCTGTTCCTGCTGTATCAGGCCCCTTCCCCCATTTGCTCTGTTTCTGTCTTATATTTTAGGGCAGCAACCTGCTATTATCATATTTCTATAGCTCTGGAAGCAGGCATGTGCATTCAGGCACACAACCCCAGCCCCACACACAGGCTGTCTGCGCTGTTAATGGAGCTGAGAGAGTCAAGCCACCTCTCTTGCTCCTCTCCTTGGTAGTAAAGCTGAGGAGGTGTAGACAGGTCAGAGAGGAAGGGATGAACAGTCAGGGGCTGGTCTATAGATGGAAGTCCCTGGGGAGGGATGGGTTCAGCTGCCGCTGGCAGCTCTGCCCTAGGAGGCTTGGCAGGAGACCCAGCTCCACAGCTGAAGCTGGACTATGGCCACCACCCCTGCCAGATTCCTGCCTTCCCTGGGGTACTCACCAACAAGCCATGATCTTCCCAGTAGCAGGTCTCCAAATCCAGATGATTTTTCCTCATGTGTGACCAATGACACCTGCAAACCCTTTTGAGACCACATTGACAGCTATGGACTGGGGCAGTAGGTAGGATCTGGGCACTCAGGTCCTTGCCTGTCTTTTGCCACAAACCCACGGCAAGCTGCTTTTTCCTCTACAAGTCTCTGCTTCCATCCCCATCCAGTACTGATTTACAGTCTGAGTTTTCCAAAGCAATGATGGCCTTTTGAAAGAGCTGATGTGCAGCACAAAGCTCAAACATATGGACCCATCGCAGGCCACCACCTCGCACCCAACAAGTGGGTGTCCACAGCTGGGCAGGCTGAGGAAATCCCATTTTCAGGAGACGCACAATAGCTTTAAGTGATGGAAATCCTCCTTCCTTGGGCAGAGAGAGAGGAAAGGGAAAGAAAGATTTAAAAAAACCTCTTTCTGGGGAAATTAAATTGGACTTCAAATTTACAGGGTCTTCATTTTGTTCTGGTGATAATGAATTAAGCTCTTGCTGGCAGTTATATTGCTACAGAAATAAGTACCGGTTAAAAGCACTTTTGGAAGCTATGACTTTCATTTTAAAGCTGCCACAATTTACATTTAATCCATTCATTAATTCATCTATTTATGCTCCTCAGGTACAAACCCCACATCTCTCCTCTCCCAGGTTTCACTGAAATGCCATTTTTAACCCAAAACTAGTTTCCACATAGGGGGTTAGGGCAGGGCACATTTCCCTGTGAGCATTTTGCTCGGCAACACACAGGGCCCTTCAGGAGCTCTGGCTCAGAAGCATTAGACCAAATTTCCTCCTTCCATGGATGAAAGACACATACAGATGTAAAAGATGTACCACGGGCTCAGTAGTGACCACCTCTGACAGCCATGGGGAAGAAGCCACATCTATCGGGCTTCCCAACAGCACCCCAGGTCAGATGATCCAGAAAACAGACTTTTGCCTTTGCACAGCAGGAGGAAAATCCCAGTGATTTGTATTAATGTTCTGGTTTCCTCTCACTAAGGATCTCACAGAATCACAGAATTCTTGAGGCCGGAATAGACCTCTGAGCTCATCAAGTCCAGCC
>VWZK01002047.1:50712-117953 GCA_013396935.1 Baryphthengus martii
CCTGGGGTTATTGTGGCCAAAGTGTAGGCCCCTGCACTTGGCCTTGCTCAACCTCCTACCATTGGCCTTGGCCCATCGACCCAGCCTGTCCATGTCTCTCTGCAGCGTCTTCCTACCCTCCAGCAGATCGACACTCCCCCCCAACTCAGTATCATCTGCAAATTTACTAATGGGAGACTCAATCCCCTCATCCAGGTCATCAATAAAGATGTTGAACAGAATTGGGCCCAGTACTGAACCGTGGGGGACACCACTGGTCACTGGACACCAGCTGGATGTGGCACCATTCACAACCACTCTCTGTGCCCAGTCATCCAGCCAGTTTTTAACCCAGCGCAGGGTGCACCTGTCCAAGCCATGGGCTGCCAGCTTCTCCAGGAGGATGCTGTGGGAGACTGTGTCAAAGGCTTTACTGAGGTCTAGGTAGGCCACATCCACAGCCTTCCCCTCGTCCACCAGGTAGGTCACCCAGTCATAGAAGGAGATCTCCCTGCTGACATGGAGCAAATCCACACACCTGTGGCCATGGAGCCCTTTGGGCTGGAGGAACGAGACAAGATTTTCCAGCAACAAGAAAAACAGGCAAGCAAAGTCCATCTTCCTCTGAGGACAACCGTGCGCCCGCAGTCCTGAGGAGCATCCATGGGCAGTGCCCACACTCCCACACCACTAGCAAGAGTTGTTCCCCCTGACCCTGTTCCCTCATGGACTTGGAAGCACAGAGTGTTGAACAGCAGCCAAGACCTAGAGGTGAACAGCCCATTACTCTGATTAACCAGACACACAGAAAGTGCTGTGGCTTGCAATAATTTTACCTCTACTAAGTTCCCCTGGCCTGCATGTGAATCCAGCCCCCACTTCCCTTCCCACACACAGCCCTTACATTTCACAGCCCCTTGCACAGATGCACTGCCGATGCTTTGCTTCTTTCTGTGCCCCAGCTCCTCCAAAAGCACATCTGATACAGGTTTCTTCTTCGCAGTGTATGTGCAGTATATGTTTTATCAGGGTCAAGCTTTCAGAAACCAAACCCAACTCTTCTATCATCTTCCTTGGGCAGGCTCAGTAGGTTGACTTGAGGTGCAGCGGTGTGTTGCAAGGATTGGCTCACAGTCTGGGAGTGCACAGACAGGCTTCCATGTGTGGCCATCACCCCCACATCTCACAGACAACAGAAGCAAGGTCACAGCCTGGTGAGGGTGCCCCATAGAGGGAACATTGCCTCCTGCCAGCATCGTGTATCTGCTCATTGCCTGCAGCATCTCCAGAGCTCTCTGCAGCATGGACTCACACTGGGAATCTGAACCCAGAGCTTCAAAGAGGTTCAAAGCCAGTCCATGTGAGATCCTGCTCCTAGCCTGCAGCACATCAATCCCGCTAATTCCCATGTGTGTAAAAGCTTTGTAATTCCTCCTTGGTCCGAGAGCATTGCAGCCAGCACAGCCCGTCACTGCGGATCATGCACATCCCGTCACCGTGGACCATGCACCTGGAGGGACCCAGCTGAGGCTGGGAGCAGAGGAGGCTCTGTCTGCCCATGGAAAAAGATGCACGGGGTGGGTGGCGGGGGGAGAGACTGGCACAAAAAGGCCAGCACAGCCCCTGCGTGCCAGGGGCTGCTGATGGTACAGGGCCAGTGAATCTCTCCACCCCTTACAGGACATTTCTGCAGAAGATGCTTGCTCCACAGCAAGCATAGCTCCATCTCCCAAGAACATTGCAACTGGTTTGTTTTTGGCAGCCCCAATCCTATTTCCACCCACCTCTGGTATGGCTTTGTGAGGCATCTGCTCCTCAGTGGGTGTCTCAAACAGATGTCAGGTCCATTAGAGGCCATAGAGCCGCTGTGCTCCTGCCAGCCACAGGATCCCAAACACTCCTGTAATTTATATGGCAGTCTTCTTAAGAGAAGGTTAAGCAAGGAGAAAAATCCTATTTCTTAGCACTTTGGCCAGCCGTGAACCCATGGCCTTGCCTGCTCCCATGGGCTAGATTGCCTTTAATGGCATTATTCTTGTCCAGGGGACACCCTGTCCTTCCCCCAGCACTGCTGGCAGCTGCAACGGTAACTGGAGGGCATCCCTCAGATCAGCCTCTGCGTAGTGCAAGGTTTGTGACTTGCTGTCCCCCCTCAGAGCAGCAGAGACACTGCGAAGGGACCTGGCAGGTCCCTTAAATGACACCTGAGAACTGCAAGTGGTAGAGGGAGAGAGAAGAAGAAGAAGCAGGGACTGATATAGTTGTCAGAAGAACACAACAAATCAGAGTTGAACAGCAGGGGAGTGGGAAAGCTGCTGGCTGGGTCAGATGGATGGTGGCAGAGTGGAGATGGCTTGCTGCAGATAGTGAGACAGGACTTTGCCCAGAGCTGTGACCTGCCCTTTATTAGCCCCATCCCCACCTCTGCCTTCCGCCTCGACTTTCCCCCAGGCTCAAAAGTAGCTCCTGGAATGCCAAGACAGGGTCAGGCACAGCAAGGCGAGCAGGCAGGAGGCTTCATGGATGGATGTTATGGATCCTGCCACTCAGGAGTACTGTCCTCCTGTATAGTGGTCAGGAGTTGGGAGAGAAGGGCAAGCTGCTGAGCAGAGAGGAAGCCCCTGCAGTGCTGCCTCTGGAGCCTTTCCACTCTGCTGGGCAGCAAATGTGGGGAACAAAAAGAAAAAAAAAAAAAGAAAGAAATCAATAACCACCACCCACTGTGTCTCCATCTGCCATTGATTTATGGCCCTACTGAAAAGCCTTGCTGTCCACAATTATTGGGCAGTCAGCTCCTATTTGACATGATTTCCTCACCCCTCCTTTCCACCCGCCTCCCCGGCAGATCCCATCCTGCCACGTGCTGGCACTCAGGGCTCTGACGGCTCCCAGGACGCTTGGTGCCAGGGTCCTAGCCATGCCCAGTCCCATGGTGGGATGGTGATTACTTGTCAGGCTCAGGTCTGATTCTTCCGGGGCCTGGGATCGCAACTGGAGTGCAAAAATGGGAGCAGGGATGTGGGCATCTTGGACACAGAGTAGCAAGGGGAAAAAGAGCAGTCGGGTGGACTGCAAGTAAAGTCAACCAGAAAATTACATTTTGCTGTAAGCTGCTAGAAATGCAGCTTTATCTCACAAGAAACCAAAAGCTGAGCACAAGAAGATTTCCTTTCTAACCTTCTTGACAACCTTCCGAGCTCGACTGTGCTCTTCTGACCATTTCTGTCATATGTTACACTGACCCCAGGTCAGATTGATCCAGTCAACCAAGCTTTGCAAGAGCAAAAGCCACTGGGTGAGTTCCCAGAGATACACATTTCATTATACCAGTGTTTCCTCAGAGGAAAAAAAGGCTGTGTCAGAAATTAATCAAGTGTCCTAAGAGCCAATAATCTGGTGCCTCCATCTTCAGAGTCCAGCCCAGCCACCTCCACCACCCTGCACTGAACTGGGGACACCTCTGTCGGATTAAAGTGCACTGCCTAGTTCCAATCCTCTGCCCAGGCTATGCCCGCTGGCTCCTGTCCAGCTCCAGCTCCCTCATGCTCCAGTGAGATAAACAGCCCTGAAAATTGAAGTATTAATATTGCCTTCTCAAGACCAGGCCCAGCTTTGGCATGGGGATCCTGCACAAGCAGACAGGGCTTGGATGAGGAGATGTGGGGTAGTTCAGCTCAGGGTAAGTCCTCAGGACCAACCCCTTTAGCTGCTGGTTGCTCACCTGCAATGACACTTGGTTGTGATGCAATGCAAGCCTTGACGTCTTCTCCAAAGACCCCTTGGAGATCAGCACTACACACGTAGGGGATAGGCACGTAACCCAAACGAGCGAGGGGAAGGTAAAAGATGTTTGAAGAATGAGGTTGGGGTAATCCTCCTTTTAGGAACTACTGGGAATATGGGGACCAAGCTGTGACCTTCCTCTTTGGGAGATGAAGCAGCAATTCCTGTTGGGGTACTTCAATCATTAACCCTGTGGAAACCACTTCGACGACTCTGGTCTACAGGGGAGTCTGGAAAGCAAACACTGCTTGCAGCCATAGAGCAGACAAAGCTGGATGTGAGCGCTGGCAGGTTTATGTTCACCTCAATCCATGAGGCAATGACTATTTAAACTTCATTTTGGTGAGAAGGGGAGATATTATGGAAGGGTTGATTACAGAAATAAGCTCTGGGTTGAGTATTTTGATTTAAATCAACTTGTGATTCAAGTGAATGAATAATAAACCTGCAACTGAGGATCTTGATTTCAAGCAGAGTGGACATCAAGAAACAAAAGGAATGGTTTAGTGAAGTCAGCTGGAGAGAGGTCATGGACACAAACATGCCTGATGCCTGCACCAAGTGAAAAGGTGTTAAGAGCTACAAGAAATTCCAAGCAGGAGGAAGAGAAACTAAAAATGAAAGCTTGCAAAAAACGAGCTGAGCAGTCACTTTAAGAAAGATGTTAGGAAGAAGCAGGGACCCTGCATAGATTGG
This sequence comes from Baryphthengus martii, assembly GCA_013396935.1. Classification (NCBI taxonomy): domain Eukaryota; kingdom Metazoa; phylum Chordata; class Aves; order Coraciiformes; family Momotidae; genus Baryphthengus; species Baryphthengus martii. Next base: position 55,171 of record VWZK01002047.1, read on the forward strand.
AAAAGAGGAATCCTTGAATGGAGGTCAGAGGTCATCAAGTTTTCAACAAAGTGGAAATTGCATCAAGTCAGAGTTAGGCCTTACAAAAAAAAAGTGTTGAAACAAACAGCTAGTCCTAGAGCCTCAGAACCTTTCCAATTTAAAGAGAGAAAGAACAAGAGCTGTTACATGAGAAGAATGGGAAAAGATTAAAGGACTGCTCAGGACACATCCCAGCCCTACTTGACCTCACTTTTCAACCAGGGTGAGGCTGCTCATGGGGGTAAGAGACATATGAGGGAGTGGAACAGAGGAGCAGGAGATGGGAGTGAGCAATTCCCTGGAGTGGTGAAGAACAGGCACAAGGGAAAGCATTTCTGCTGGCAATTATTTTTATTACATCAAGATAAAGTATTATTGGTTTGGCGTACAGCACACGTGGGGGCTGTATTTAAATACGAGACACAAGCCCATTAATCTGATCTCGTAGAGGATGAGGCTTCACAGCAGATTCAGACAGCAAGGCTAATTGAAAGTAAGTAAACAACGTTATGAGGGCTTAGCAAGGGGAGATCGCGCCAGACTAAGTGGATTACCACTTCCCCTTTATCTGCAGGATCAACTGTTCTCATCCCGGACAGAACTAAAGCACCTGAAGACAAAGACTACGGGAATACACAGAAGAAACATGGTAAGGACTGGAAGAGAGAAAAGATGAGAAACTTCACCAACCTGACATCAGAAGCTACACCTCAAAGGCAGCTTTAGAACATCTACAGATGGAAGCCACCGTACGACCACAGCAGCACCAGAGGGCTACTGCCTCTATGTAGGAATCCTCTTTTTATTTGATCATTAAAATAAAACTCTCTTAATCTGCCTAAGGCATACAGTGAGACCGAGCCTGCTTAGCACTTTGAACAGAGCTCTTGTTCCCCAGGGGAGAATTCAGATGAGATTGGTTGCAAAATAGGAAGGTGGGATATTGTAATGCAAGACTTAAGTACTCCAGAAGTGGTGTGAAATTGTAGCACAACAGCATGAGGTGTAAGGCCACGTACTTGGATTAAAATTATCCTTCTCTGTATTTTTGCCAGTCCCCCAGAAAGGGCCAGGTTGATCGAAGGAGGCTGATGAGACAATTCTGCCACATGGCTATGAATGAGACTAACAGAGTCTGGGTACACAGAGGGGAAAAGCACATCCCACATATAGGGTAAGAAGTAATGCTGCTGCAGGGAGGAGACACAACCTGGGATCTGGCCACCTATGTTCAGGAGAAAAGGAGACCATGAGGAAGGAGTTTGTGTTAGCAAAACAAAAGCCAAGAGGGAATATCACTGTCAGCTATAAATCCGTCGTGGTCTAAATACATAAAAGTTGTTGAAGCCAGAAGAGAATGTTGGCATGAGGACATATGGGGTAGAAACTGGCTGTGAATAACTGTAGAAGGAGATGTCCAGTTATTCCCATGATCCAGGGTGGGCATTGCATTCTGAGAGGCTTTGCCTGAGGAGCAAGTCTGTGAAGGGGTCTGGGAGATAGTGTGTCTATGGCAGCAGGGGACTGAAACAGATGTCCCAGGGTCACTGCCAGTCTCATTGCCAGCCTCATTGCCCAGGAGCTCTTACCTACAGGAGGTGGCAGCTTTCTGGGGTTTCTTATGGGTCTCCTCTGGGTGGAGGAGGACCTGTTCCTACTTAATACAGGAAATCTTGTCCACAAGTGTTCTGTATGCAACACTTAAACATCTGCTTTCCGGGGAGGTATTTGTGCACTTTTGTCCAGGGGATGAAGGGTGATGAGATGGGACAGGCAGGATAGGGATCAGCAGCCACTGAAGGTTAGGGCAGCAAATGCTCTCTCCAAAGCAGAGGGGCAGCATGGCAGCAAGAACAGCCAGCTGCCATGCAAAATCCCCCTGGTCTCCCTCTGGCACACACACCCTGAGCTCCCAGACCTGATTCAGCAGACAAGCTGCATGCACACTTGTCCTTCCAGCCCCTGCCATTCCTGATGGGATTAGAAAAGTAAACCCAACATTTCCTGAACCAGAAAGAGCAGGGACTGTTCTTGAGCAAGGCTGAATACTCCTGGCACAGGGCATGAGCACAGGTTCCTCCTTTCTTTTCTGCTCTAATCCTCACCACCCATCTGGGACTTCATCTTTCCTTGTGCCTGCTCCAATCTGATCCCCACAGAGCCACGCTGCCAACAGCCCTGCACCAAAATGGATTTCATGGTCTGAGAAAAGCTGTCTTCAGAGCAGGCAAAGCACCCAGAAACGCTGACCCATTTGAGATGATGCTCCATGCCTAGGGTGACCCAAGGTCAGAGGCTGCCAAGGAGCATGTTCACAGCTGACACAGCACTCCAGAACCAGGGTGCTGCCACCAAGATTTCAGCCAGCTGGAAGAAGAACAAGTCGACGTGTGTTTCTCCCCCATGCTGACCAGCACTTGCTGTGCATCCACCAGCCGGTGGGACAGGGGGACACTGTGTGCCAAGCAGGCCTGTAATTATGAATGAGACACAGACTGGCATCGGGGGATCAGGAAGCCTGAGCAGTTTATGTCGAGTAAAGAGGGCACCAATCACATGAGGCTGCCTCACAGGCTCACATGGTCCTTTCCCTGCCCAACTTCTGCTGTCTCAGCCTTCAGTGACTCCTTGCTACATGGTCAAAGGAACTAAATAATGTATAGTCAAGCACTGAGCTTTTGAGACGGCTTTCCTGAACCCACCTCGCACAGGTACAAGATCACTTGCTCCTCATTTCCCCATATGCACACATCTGCACCCTCCCCACGCCCACAAAGGAGTGATCTCCTGCATGCTGTGCATCCCTGCACCCTTAGGCCCATGGAAAGCAGGGGTACAGCTCCATGAGAAGCAGCATCTGCTCGGCTTCTACCCCTCACTCCTCACTCCTGCTCTGTCACCATGGAAACCCAGCGGTGGGAGATGAGTTGCTTGGCAACGTGAACACCCAGCTGGACCATGCTGCTGACCCCAGGTACAGGGATTCCAGCAGGATTTTGGTGCTTGCAGTGATGCTCACAGCCATGAAGGGGCTGAAGCGAGGAAGGCAATGGTGGAAGAGCAGTCCCAGATCATGGGAGGTGGCAGAGTTAAGTGGCTACCACTGGTTCTGCAGTAGTAACCCTCCAGGGATGTCCTGCCCATCCATCAGCAGCACTGATCCCTCCCCAGGCCTGGGAGCAGCCCAGTGGTGGTTGCATCAGTACAGTCATGTAATGACTTCAACAGGCCCCTAGAGCGACTCTGCTGATGGTTCAGGTTCTGTTTGCATCCCAGGCAGCTAGAGACAGGATATATTACAGCCTTCCCCATGCCTCTGCCACCTCTTTCTCTGGCCTCTAAAGTACAGCCCTTCCTGACTCTTCCAGGCACAGCAAAGTTTTCCAGGAGAAAATGCAGGGCCCTGGCAGAACCAAGCAGTGAGAAACTCCATGAAATCTGATAATGAAAGCAATTGCAAGATGCATATCCTTCAGCACACAGTCTAATCTCGACCAGATGAAATACAAGAAGGAAGATCACCGAGGTACGAGGAGTTAACATTTGCAAAAGCTGTCTGAAGAACCAGACTATCCGAGATTGCCAAGAGAACAGATAAAAGCAGTCATTACAACCTGTCAATGTGTGTGATTAAAATGAAGATATGGCCAGCAGATCGAGACACATGCTGAAAGCCACCTGCAGCCTCCAGCAAAGGCTTTGCAATAGGTGTGGGTTCCATCATAGGAAGTTAGATGACAGCTGGGGATATTGCCCCAAGTAGCACACAGAATAATTTTGAAGGAACATGCACAAAGGTACAGGATGTACAACGCATGCAGCTGCAGAACTGAGCAACATCCACTCTGAGGCCATTTTGGCTCTGGTACAAGACAAAAGAATACAAATAAATAAAAAAAGGCATGTGATAAAGCATGCACAGCTCTTACTAGGGTCAGCAGAAACACAGTGAAATGTGATGCTGACAAAACTAGCTCAAGCAAAACTGCATCTCCAACAGAATATGGAGAGAAAAAAGAGTTGACATCACAGGCAGTGGGAGATGAAAGCCAGGTTAAATGGTGGTGACCAGCAGAGGGGAGGTTTGATATGGCAATAAGCACACAGCTTGACCAGAACACTGTGTCAGCAAGTTTCAGGATCCCTCAAGTGGATTGAAACCCTGATAGCAGGAGGGAAGGCATAAAGACACATCTTGTAGTAGAAAAAAAAGAGACTGATTGGAGGCAGAAGGTATCTGAAAAAGTAATCCAAAAAAATGACAGCTGAAGCCACCTCATTTCTGGCCCAGCAACATGAGCACCAAGGAGGAGGCACGGCTGGCACATGGGGAACTGCAGCACGCAGGGACCCAGCGGGTGCATTGGAACTGGTCAGGAGCCCTAGCACTGCCCTGTGGTCAAGGGCATCCCAGGGCACCCTGTACTGTCGTGGTTGTGCTGCAGCAGCAGCTCACTATGGCCACAGAGCCCACAAGTCACTCAAACTGGGGTGTTTCCTCCAGGTACCAAAAGGCTGGCTCTGCTGCACACGCCCGGGGGCTGTCAGAGAGAATCTGCTACTGCAGGCCATGGACTGCTGAGTATTTCCACACCCACTGGGAAGAGGAGGAACTCCTGGCCAGACAAGTGGTAATCTAGTCCCAGTTCTGGACAAGCGCCTCCTCCCATGGGAGCAAAAGACGTATTCAGCTGCGCTCACTGGACACTGCTGCACTCTGGAACTTTTCCTGGCTGATCTCACCCTGGGTGCTCTCACAGACATGAAATCAGAGATCACTGCCCCCGCAGAAGCATCCCTGACATACCTCTGGCTTCTTCCTTGCCAAGTCTGACACAGCTGATCTTAAAAGCTGCAAGTGGATCACAGGCAGAAGCCTCTGAACAACTGGAGGAGGACAAAGGCAGATGCATGCTCCAGCTCTGCAGTGAGTTATACAGAGAATTCTTCAGAGAAGGCAATACGGGATGAACTGCACAACCCAAGCAACAGGCTCCTTCAGCTGTGACAGACAATGAAACAAAGGGGAAAAAAAGATTGACCCCAGTGCCTGGACTGATATTGAATGGAAGAGAAAAAAAGAGCAAGGCGAGGGACAATGCAGCTGAGAGTGCTGGGAGTTCGAAAACACCAGCAGAGACTTCCAGTATGGTGTGAAACGGCAGAGAGGTTATTGCCCCTTAAAATGAAAGCATCAATAGCTGGGATCGAGGCGGCTGTGTAAGTGTGAAGCACCAGAGGGAAGAGCTGAAGCCCTCTGCTCATCTGTAACCCATCGAGAAGGGCCGGCCCCCGGCAGACAGATGAACTGCTCTGACACCAAGGAAACCACAATCAGTGCATGGCTGATTACTATAATCATATTTTTCCCAAGTGACTCGGACTGGAGTACAGGCTGGCCAGCACCGTGATGAGTCACATCGTGACTTTGCTCTCCAGGCGCACCCTTACTGACGAGCTAACCCCAGCGAGCAGACACCGACGAGCAGACGCGCGGCGCAGAGCAGCTGCGGTGCTGACAGGCCACTGGGCCAGCTCACAGACCAGCTAATGGCTGCCCACTGACAAACCAAGGCAGGGGAACGCACCAGTTCTGTAGATCCGTTCAGTCCCAGCTGGGGTGGTACTGTTGGCAGCAGCAAAATCAAGCAGCTGCATGGAAAACCAGAGAGCTCCTGTGAGGACCTTTTCCCAGGAGACTTCCCTTCTGCACTACCTGGGCAGCTACAGGCAGGCGACGTGAACCAGCAGAATGGGCAAGGAAAGAACAGCAGCAACAGTTGCCAAGTCGTGCTGTTTTTTTTCCCCCAAAAGCTACCCTAGTAAGCCCTGGTGGGACAAGAAATGTCAGCTAAGGGAGGGGGACAGCTTGCCTGGTGCCAGCAGAGATGCCCATCTCGCACAGCCGTGAAGGCAGGATCCGGCAGGCGGATCCCCAGCAGGGTTTGCACCCACAGCCCACGGCACGGGGCAAGTCTCACCCTGAGGAGGAAATTTTAAGAGATACAAGGACACACAACCACAATAGAACAATGTATTAAAGACACGAGAAGGCAGCAACCCCCTATGTGAGGGTGTCAGTTTAAATGAAGCAGCCCTGGATGCCAGACTGGGAGAGGTGAACTGGCAACCCACATCCCAGCTGCCTTAGATCAGCTTTTTAGGGACTTCAGGGAGCACTGAGGGGCCTTGATCCAATTCAACCACCACGAGTGGGCCGCAAGTGTAGGAATGTCACACTCAGAAAGGTCTTCAGGGAACCCAGTATAAAGGGTCACCAGTGGGTGGGCTGGGTATTTTTGGTGAAGAGCTATTCATATTTTATTTACTTGCTTCTGAATTTATTTTAATTTTTTTTTTTTTTGTGGAAGTAAGCAGCTAATTGAGTTCAGGTTCTTCAGCTAATGAAGAAATAAGCTGAATAATTAATTATTTGAAGATAAATTATTCATGGCCAGTCGTGATTGCAGTGTGGGAGCAGGGGGCTCAGAGTGTTTAGTTATTTTCATCTTAAAAGAGAAAAATACATATAACAGCTCCACCCAGCCCCTCCGAATCATGGCTGTGAGGAGAGATGGGTGACTTGGGGGGGACCAGCTTGTTTCAGTGATTAGTTGCCTTCCAGCATGAAGTGCCTTCTCAAGTGAGCTGGCACAAGACTCTTATACTGCCTTGGGCCCTACAGGGATGCTGAGGGAGTGAAGCTGGGCCCAGGTAACCTCGCGAGGTACAAGACCAAGTGCAGGGTCCTGGCAATCCTTGTTACCAACACAGGCTGGGGGATGATGTGATAGAGAACAGCCCCACAAAAATGGATTTGGGGGTGCTAGTGGGCAAAAAGCTGCACATGAGCCAAAACAATGTGCACTTGCAGCCCAGAAGGCAAATCACATCCTGGGCTGCATCAAAAGCAGTGTGGCCAGCAGAGCAAAAGAGGTGTTCTGATGTTCTCACCTGCTCTGATGAGACCCCCACCTGAAGCTCTGTGTCCAGCTCTGGAGCTCCCAGCACAAGAAGGACGTGGATCTGTTGGAGAGGGTCCAGAGGAGGCCACAAAGGTGATCAGAGGGCTGGAGCACCTCTCCTTTGGGGACAGGCTGGGGGAGTTGAGGTTGTTCAGCCTGGAGAAGAGGAGGCTCTGGGGAGACCTAATACAAGCCTCCAGGACCTGAAGGAGCTACAGGAAAGCTGGGGAGGGGCTGTTTATAATGGCTTGTGGGGATAGGACAAGGGGCAGTGGTTTTAAACGAGAGGAGGGTAGATTTAGACTAGACACTAGGAAGAAGTTCTTTGCTCTGAGGGTGGTGGAACACTGGAACAGGTTGTCCAGAGAGGTGGTGGAGACCCTATCCCTGGAGATATTCAAGGCCAAACTGGATGGGGCTCTGAGCAACCTGCTCTAGTGGGAGGATGTCCCTGCTCCACACTGGGGGCTTGGACTAGATGAGCTTGAATGGTCTCTTCCAACCCAAACTATTCTATGATTCTAAGCTTCTGTGGCCATGTCAGGGCTGTCCCCTTGGCCAGCCTTCCTCCTGAAGCCACTGCAAAAATCCCCTAAATCCCACATTTGCACATCACACAATGAAGAACAAGCTCATCCGCTTGGTTTTCACACCTTGCTCCAGGTCTGACCTCTCAGCTTGTTGGAACAACTCACTTAACCTGCTCCCCCTCTGGATAACGAGCCATTAGCCAGAGTGACCACAATGGTTATTACAGGTAATGGTGATTGCAGCTCAGGAAGGCTTACCCTGGAAACACCTCCACAGCTGGGACCCCAGTAACGTTTGGAAAGGGGTCAGCTGGGACCTGAGCAGTCCTCGGCTTCCTCGGTGTTGAGAAGAGCCCCTGGGGCAGTTGTCCGTGCTGACAGCAGAGCTCTTTGATTACTCACCGTTTTAAAGGATGATCTTCTGCCCTTTGCATGTACATACAAATAGGTGGCTTTTCTTGCTTCCCAGCAGCTTGTAAAGGCAGCTTTGTGTGGCACTGTGGAATGGTGGGATCGTTTAATCCCATTCCTGCCACTGGGGCCTCTTCTGCTCAGTATTTGCTCCCCCTCGCCAGGTGAACTTCACAGCACACCAGCAATTTTACTTTTTACTCATTAAGTTTTTTTAGTAACACTGAACCCTGAAGATAATCCATGGGAGATTCCAGTGGAAAAAAATTATTCATTGATCCTTCCTTTAATACCTGCATTTTGAAAGCCATAAATAACCCACCTAGCAAATAAGGACACTTTTAATCCTCCACAATACACCTGAAGGAAACAAGAGGCCAAAGGTCTTGACAAAATCTTAATATACCCACATCCCAATGTCCTGTAGTCATGCAGATCCCTCCAGACCAGAGACCTGCCATAAAGACCCCACCTCAATTTGATTTACTCTTCACCAAGCCATGCTGACTTGCTAAAGTATTTCCAGTGCCTGCTCCTTTACCAGTAACATTTCTAATGGCTTTTCCCATGAATTTGCCTCAGGATGAACCAGTTTCATCCCATGAGGTGCAATTATATTGGGATGGCTCTAGCCCCCGGGGAATCTCCTGGCCTTTGGAAGATCTGGGTGGAAGAAGCGGCAGTTTGGTGAACTGCCTGGCCACCTATTTTAGGGTTGCACACTTAGGTTAACAAACATCAGTTGCTCTCCAGGTTGTTGTGCAGTCTCCTGCATTACGAAAGGCAGGTTTTATATGCCAGCCACAGCACTGTCTGTGGCAAATACATCTTCCTGCCTCCTTTCTTCTGTATTTGGAGTGTCTATGGAGCATTCCTACCTTTTTCACTCCGCTATTTACGATTTTACCATCTGTCTCTAAGAGAGCCATTTTTGACACAAAAATAAATTCATCGCTCTATTTAAGTGCTTTCTTATTGTCTTTGACCCTTCTGGTCATTCATAGTCCATCAGTTTCTTTGATTTCTTCCCACTGCTACCTGTATTTCTAGGTAACACATTCCTTTTTTTAGCATTCCCCAACACATTACTTTGTTTGTTTCCTCCCTCCTCCCCACACTCGTGCACTACTGAGGATCTAGCGCAAAAAGCCCAGTTTCACAACATGTGGAGTATAACACACTGCTTACTGCCCTGTCCTGCCATCCTGGCAGACCCACACAGTAAGCGGGGACTTCAACCAAATTATGGTCGCTCCCACTTCAGGCAACCATGTGTTTTCTTTTTCTTTTTTTTTATTTTTCCCAGCCAGAAATTAATGTTCTTTCGTTAGTGGGGATGAGGCTTATTTGCGGGCTGAGCACTGAGCTGCACAAGCACTGCACTATGAAGTCATCCATTACTTCAGTTTGGTTGGAGGCTGTTTTGTTCTTCAAGACACAAAGTGTTCCTGAAGCCACCCCTCTTACTACCCCCAACTTTTGAATCATCTCCCTAAAGCCTGCAAACAGATGATTCAGCAATTTACGCTGTTTGCCAGTAAAACCTCACAACATTTAAGCAGGCTTTCATCCATTCTCCAACGGTTTAGATTTCTGGGCTCCCACAAGTCAGCATTGCCTGTGCCTCCACACATCTACCAAGGTCTTATCCCTCACCACCACCCCCAACAGTTTTGCTGCCACAGGAGGGGTTTTAGTCCTTCCTTGTAACACATTGAGAGCCACAGGAGACATTCAGCCAATTCTAACCCATCAGCACTTCTCCTCATGGCCAGACAAGAACTCTAGACGCTGTGTTACCTTGGTCCTCATGTAAGCAAACTGAAATTCTCCTTATGTGTCTCCCGTCTGTTTGAGTCCAGATCTTGAAAAGGGCTCATATCTGCATGTTGATAGCCCTGCTTACTATAAACTTCCCCTTCAGTTCACTCAGAGGTTAATACTGCTGCAAGACACCAGCGTGCCAACCTTGTCAGAGACAGGGCACGTTGGACCTAGGACCTACAGCAGGGAGGGTTTATAGGGTGCAGGACCCACAAAGAGGACTGTCATGTTGTTTACTCTCCACTATTGCTCTGCAGAAGGGTGTGCCCATGACACTTGTTCAAGCCCCATATACTTCCCCTGTCCTGAGGGCCACAGGCCAGTGTCTCCAACACTACAGCTTCAGCCCTGCTCTCAGGAGACCACAGCTCTTTTGGTCCCCATTTCCCTGCCACAGGGCCAGGTATTTTGCAGGTGGATGCAGGAAAACCTGAGTCCCTGGCTCAGCTGGGTTGGGAGATGCCGAAATACATCCAGGGTGGGTCAGGCAGGTTTGCAACAAGCCCTGAGCAACTGTCACTAATGACATCTATGCACCCATCTGGGTCATCCTATGCTCTTCCTAATCTCTTTTCGCTGGGAATACTCAGTGATAGCCCTTAATCATCCAGCAGATAAGAGCAGTTGCTTAGTTAGAAATTGCCTAAGGACTCTCAGGTCTGGAGAGGGAGAAGAGCTAAGGTTTAGCATGGCTGAAACACACAGGCATCTGCAGATCACCAAGAAGCCACCCACATTCCTGACCTGGCTGAGCATGAACCCAGTGCAGATGGGGCACAGAAGAGCTTGGGCCTATGAAGACCATGACTGCAAGTTTCCGTGCAGAGAACAAAATGAGAAACATCTAATGGTTAATGCTCCCATCTCTCATTATGGGGGCTGTGAGAGCTGGAAAGCAGCCACACATCCAGAAGATATCCCAGGCAGGGATCTGAGATGGGCAAGCAGGAAAAGGAAAGGCATGGCTGGCAGAACTGCAGAGAAAGGAGACGGTGGTGAGTGACCAGGGAAGGCAAGCGAGAGGCAGCAACTTGTAACGGACGTGGGCTCAACCTGTAGCAGCATTCCAGTAGCAAGGGCCAGCAACGGATTAACGTCACCTGGCTCCCCAGGAAGGGCACCAGACACTGAATCATTACTGCACCCAAATCTGCCAAAACTGCACCACTTCACAAAAGGAGGGGAAAGAAAAGAGAACCGTGGGAGATGGAAGTAGGCAATGCTTATGCTTGTCCCTGCCAGTGCTCCTAGAGAGGACGAGCACACCCTGGTCCAGCTCCCTTACTCCCACAGCAGGAGACATAGGATGCTCCAGGACTGATCCCTACACACGACAAAGGGAGGGACAACATGAGCAAGACACCTATTTCACTTTCATCCACACTGTTATATTCAACACCTTATTCAGTACCTTTTCTAGCAGGAGACTGTTAAACTTCTTAACCTTTCAGATACAAGAGGAGCAGCTTAGCTACCAATAAATTATCTGAATATTCCACCACTTCCTATGCAGCTGCCCTCACAGCCCTATAAAGTACTTTCAGATGAAGAAGTCCTAGAGACTTTCCACAGGTCTCAAGAACGCTGGAATGGAGCAGAGCATGCACTGGGTTCCTCCGGTTTCAAGCTGAGGACTTTTTGCTCTGGACAACTCTTCTGGGGCTTCTAGATGTGAAAGCCACCAGTGACCCCATCAGGCCACTTGGGTACTGCAGTGCCTGCACATGACACCCCTTCTGCCTCCCTGCCCCAATGACGTGCTTAACCAAGAGAAGAAAGGTAACAAATTCGGTCTGTTGAGGTATTTTCCTTTTGTCCTCTAAGTGATTGAAGTACCAGCTGAGAAAGAAGCACTTGCAAGCAACTTGAGTCTGGTTAAAGCTGGTTATCCATCTCGATTTGCATAACGATTATGCAAATGGCGGTTTGCATAATGTTGTTATGATCTACAATCACTTCAGGGTTTTATTGCGTGAAAAGACCAAAGAGAAGATATTGAACAGCTGTCCAACCCCCCCGACTGCGGCTCGGACACCAGCAGGCACAAGTGCCAAAGATGTTGATATTTCCCCCTCTCGCCCACGGTTTCCAGTCTCCCGCCGGGGCCGAGCCTGACTTTTCAACTGCCCTTGGATGATTTCAGACTTCACGCTTCAGAAGGAGACACAGAGCTGCAACTCGCTGCTTGGCATTAATTCCAAAACCGGAGGCGATTTTGTGGCTGCTGTGGTGCCCGTCGCCTGCGCTAAAGCTACGAGCTCTTCCACTCTCCCTTTAGAGGTGATAGAAAGCAGCCCTGCGGAAAAGGACTCGGAGATGCTGGTGGATAAAAAGCAGGACACGAGCAGACAGTGTGCGCTGGCAGCCCAGAAGGTCAACTGCATCCTGGGCTGCATCAAAAAGAAGCGTGGCCAGCAGAGCGAGAGAGGTGATTCTGCCCCTCTGCTCTGCTCTGGTCAGACCTCACCTGGAGCTCCGTGTCCAGCTCTGGAGCCCTCAGTACAAGAAGGACATGGACCTGATAGAGCGATCCAGAGGAGGCCACGAAAGTGATCTGGGAGTTGGAATACCTCTGCTACGGACACAGACTGAGGGAGCTGGGCTTGTTCAGCCTGGAGAAGAGAAGGCTCCGGGGTGACCTAATAGAGACCTTCCAGTGCCTGAAGGGGCTACAGGAAACCTGGGGAGGGGCTGCTCCCAAACACCTGGAGTGACAGGACGAGGGGCAATGGTTTTAAACTAGAGAAGGGCAGATTTAGATTGGATGTCAGGAACAAGTTCTTTCCCAGGAGGGCAGTGAAACACTGGCACAGGTTGCCCAGGGAGGGAGTTGAGGCCCCATCCCTGGAGATATTCAAGGTGAGGCTCAACAAGGCTCTGAGCAACCTGCTCTAGTTGAGGATGTCCCAGCTCCCTGCACCTAGATGACCTTCAGAGGTCCTTTCCAACCTAAACCAGTCTATGATTCTATGATTATATGAGCCCTCCAGTCAAAGTGATGCCTTGTGAGACAGAGCCAGCTAAACCCTGGAAGAGAAGACCTCAGACTCAAGAACAGGTCTCCCCCACCATCAAAGCATCACTGAGCTGTAGCAGATTTAAATCAGATATTTGGGGGCATTAAACTGATCCCCAGAGAACTGCAGGGAAAGCCCTCCAGAACTGCCACCTTTCTCCCCAACTCACAGCAGTACCCAAATTTAGGCAGGTTCCAGACACATCCTTTACCTGGTAGAACAGAGACAGCTCCTAGTGCACCTTCCAGGTTCTCCATACACCATCCACATGCTGACCACCATACGCTCCGGCACATCATATCCAGAGCTGCGGTCTCTGCAAGGAGCAACCTCACACAGCTTTTCAGTGGGGTGGTTCTGGCAGGAGCAAGCCTCAAAGCCACTTGTGAGGTGAAGGCTCCCCTATGGCATGAGATGCAGCTTTTCTCACAGGCAGGAGCATCACAGCAGCAGATACCTCACAGCAGCCACTATGGAGAAACCCAATTAAACAAAACTGGCCCTAAACTACCCTAAATAAGTGAATTAAAGTTTAAAAACACCCCAAAACTCACCCCAAAAAATTTTTCAATAAAACCTCTGTATATTTTTCCTATCCAGAAGGCCAGGAGCAGAGCCACACTACTCAGGACCTCTCTTGGCCACTGCCCAGGGTTTTATACCTGCCCGCCCATCCAGCAGCCAGGAAGGTGGACCATCTGACTGATTGACAGGTGGCAAAGCCAATGAGCTCCCTTCCCTGGCACTGGACTGTATTATCTCCACAGCCCTTGTGCCACTCATGTAGTGATGCTGGTGGCTGAGGGTGCCTTGGAGCTTGTCACCAAAAGCTATACTCCACCCATTAGTGTGCCAGTCTAACGCAAAATTATTTGAAGGACGAGGCCTACATTTATCCACACCTCTTCCCTGCCCCGTTTTGCAAGAGATCCCAGCGCTAAATTTACTGTTGGGTCAGTCTGTGGTGGTTCCACGGGACTTTGGTGACCCTCATGGTTATCGCCATGGTGGTGATGACAGTCACCACCCAGCTGCTACATGGCACTGGTTTTGCAGCAGAGTCACCGGCCCCACTGCCTGGGCTGAAATCAAAGCTTGCTTCTGCAAGCTGGGGGGTGCAAAACATGGCCAGGGTGGAAGGGTGGCTTCCTTCTCCTTTCTCTGTATTGATAGCCCTCATGAAGCCCAGAAGAAGAAGGGATCACCAAGTGCTGCCTTTTACATCAAGTAAAAGATCGGAATCCCCCCCGCAGCCCTGCGTGCGTTACAGTCGCACCCACGCAAATGCTTCTTGACCAGGTTTTGGACAGCAGCACCCGGCCTTGGTGCCACGGCTGTGGCCAAGAGTGGCACCTTCCCCACCACGTCCTTGCTCCAGCACCAGAGTTAGGAGTGGGTTTATCTCCTCCCATCTCAAGGTTACAAAAGCACGGGGATGGTCAGCAGCAGTCTGGAAAGAAACCAAACGAATGGCAAAAAGAATAATCTCTTCAGTGCTCAGTCCAAAACCACTGGGAGACAAACAAAAGCGAAGCAGGAATTGGCTCTGCTCTGCCTCAGCCTGAGTGGGGCCTTCCCAGAAAGACTGAGCTCGGAGTACGTTTAGCAACAGCAGCTTCTGGAGAGAAGCTGTGCAATGGGGAAGAAGGGAGGCTGACGGGCTCTCGGCGTCCCTCCCTGCCTCAGGCTTTCCTGGGAGAAATATATAGAGATATAAACAACATGGATCAAAAAGAGGAGCGATGAGGAAAAGCTCCCCAGCTCTGGATTATATTTGGGTTCAAATCCCATCTTTAGTGAAAACTTAGTTGTTCAAACTAAGTGGAGCAGCTTCAAAGGAGACAATGGGGACTTATTCGTGGCTGTCGGCTGTGAGACCTTCCCCAGATGCCCTTGAGGCGGGTGCTTATGCTGGTCTCTTCTCCCAAGGCTTCCTTGGCAGCCAGATCTGTGCCTACATCTCCTCTTCCCTGGCAAGTATCTGAGGAGGCAGCATGATGGATAGAGCTGTGGAGGGAATACTGCTACCATCATGAGGATTAATACCCATCAGAAAGACATCGCTCTCTTCAACCCACACTTAGGAGGCAGCCAAAGCTTTGGTTTTCATCAAAGCTGTGATTCAGAACCCAAAACAACTAAAACCAGCTCTGTTCTGGGCTGCAGCTCCCTCCCTCAGCTGGCTCCTAGTCAGCAGTTTATGTGCTGGAACGATACATGGGGATGTCAAATGCTGAGTGACACACCTAGGAGCTGGAGAACACGACAGAGAGGTGCTGCTGTGTACGACAGGAAGCCAAACGGCTGCTGCTGTGGCGTGCACCTCCCCTGCTGGCTCCTTCCCTTCTGTTTCTTCTTTCTCTCTCATGTTTTGCCACGTATCTAGCTGTATCCCTAACGTCAACCACGCTCCAACAAGCCCATCCTTCTGCGTCCCTGTGATCCATGTGTGCACGAACCTCACTTCAGCCTTTGTCACTCCCAATCAGGAATGACACTAGGGGTGTCTGGAAAGCAGCTTAAGCGATCACAGCTCTGTTCTGGGGCTGAAGGACAGAGGCAGAGGCACCTTCCCACACCCATGACAATCCCTGGCTCCCTGCCAAGTCCCTGCCACTCTCCCAGCCTCTCTCTCCTCCCTGTTCTCCCCAACTTTGTGTGTCAATGGGGACAAGATGCAACACTGAGACCCCTTTCCACTCCAATCGCTCCCAATCCATCAGGCTTCTGTTTACCCACTGAGCTCGGCTCCTGTCTCCTCCTGACAGCAGCACTTTCTACCCACCCACCCACCTTGACAAAAGTCTCGTACCAATTCAGAGCCAGACAAACAGGGTTCCTGAGTTCTCCAACTTTCCCTGACATCAAAAGCTTTACTTATTTATGTTTTGTACAGCACCAAGAAGCTATTGGGGTACGGTAGGTTTGTTTTTCCTAAGAAGAAGCCAGTCCATGGGAAACCGAGTAGGAATTCCTCATCAGGAGTAGAAACCCAAGTAAAAGGAGGAAGAGAAAGCTGGGGTTGGAGACATGAGCTTTCTCTCTCTCTTTGCTTGCTTTCTTTCCCTTACTGGTATCCTTCAGCCTTGAACAGCCCTAATGTTTCTGACTCTGTTCTGGTGGAGTTTGCTGAGATTACAAGAGAGAAACCGGTGACAGCTATCAGAGGTTAGGTTCAGCCAGTAGCAAACTGAGGTTCTCGGGTAGATGTTTTATTCATATGTCTGAGCCTGACACATGTAAGGCTGCTGTGGGGCAGACATCCTGCCAGGGGCTCTTGTTGGGAACACGCCGGGAGGACATGTTTTCTTCTATATGGCTGGAAGGTGCATCTTGCTTGGCTGATTGTAGCAAGGCACCCTGTGGCAAGGGGTCATGCTGGAGAGCAGGACAAGTGACTGGAGAGCTGTTGCTGGAGCACCATGTAACAAAAATGAATTGCAAACTAGCCTGAGATCCTGTGAGACTACCCCAGGGAGGCACATAAACCATAAAGGAGATCAATTACATCTCAGTCTCTTGGAAATGATGTCCTGGATCAATCCAGTTGCCTGCTGTTAAAGGCAACCAGCTCATACGACCAACTCTTACATCAACGTATCAACCTCTGCCTTAACATGGTGTAGGCTGCTTTCCTCCTTAATTTCTAAGCCTTCTTTACAATACATCTCCTAATTTTAAGCTTAAATGTCTTACTGCCTAGTTTCTACTGAGTTTTCCTTTGCAAAGATAGTCCTTTAACCTGAAGAGCTCTTCTCCTTCCCTGGTGTATTCTTAACCTCGTTTTTAACAGGCCAAGGAATCCATTCTCTGTGTCTCCTCTCATCAAACGGGTGCTCCACTCCTTATAGCAGCAGCAGAGTCCTTTCCTGCTCTTTCCCTGTCTGGGTTTGCCTTCAGGAGAAGACCAGAAAAGATAAGAGTGTTGGAGATAAATCCCACAAGTGATTCAATCAGAGGCATTTGTCCTCCCTTCTCTGCGCTGATGGTGCTTCCCCACGCTGTCACTCATGCATTTCTAATATTTGTGCTGAGATCAGGAACCAAACTACTCAACTGTCCTCGGGACTGATCTGTAAGCCAGACACCACCGCATGCAGCGCACCAGGCTGTCAGCTCTTCTTTAGCAAGTTCCTCATGCACTTTCCACTCTCCCATTAATCCCTGTCCTCATTAATAATTTCTCACAAGGCATTGTATCAGACACCTTACTGGAGCATGGAGGGATCTACAGCTTTTCCTCTGTCCAGTACCTAACGTGACGTGAGCCTGACACCTCCTGTACTGCACTTTGTGTCATTTTCTATTTAGCTCTGTGTTTTTAATGACTCTTTCCCTCCACGTTTGTTCTAAAGCCTCGTATACTTCAGGGGCTGGACTAATGTGCCTGAGGTTGCTCTTATCATTTATGTTTCCATTTCTCACACAGGGATTGAAAACTGGGAGAGTCGGTAAGTGTAAAATCTAGAACCACATATTCTCGGTGTGCCCACGGCAGGGTTCACGGGGAAGCTGGAGAGTCCCCAGACAGGCCATGAAGAAGGCAGGGAAGGGTAAGGAAAGGGGCTGTATTTGAGTCACTCCAATTCGGATCACGGCTGCGACACTCGCCAAGAGCAGACGCCTGGAGACTGATCACAAGAGCAGGGAGATATCCAGCTCTACTTCTCTTGTGTTCAGGGGGAAGAAAATCCTGACTCAGAAGTCATCTCTTCATTCTGAGTCTTACTCGCTCACGATAACCTTGTCCTCAGTTAATTTGTCTAATCGCCCTTTGAACCCACTCAGATCATACAGCGCACGGATGATATCTGGGATGGGAGGAGAATCTGGGGGAAGCTACAACATGTTCAGGTGCAGGAAGCTGCTTAGCTAAGAAAGGGGTGGTTTTGCCCAGACACAGAGTCCATGCGACTTGAACTGGCAGGATCCCTCTGAGCTAATCTCTAGTCAAGGAGAACAAACTCGTTGATAACAAGGCTAGAGTACAGAAAAGCCCCAAGCAGATTTCCTGGAAAACAGAGGAGGGCTGTGGTGTGAACGCTGAAAAGTAACTTTTGCACGGTACTGGTGATGCTTATGAGCAGAACCTGCTCTCTGACACTACCTACAGAGCTGTGCACGGCTGCTGGTGCAGCTGGGGTAGGTGCTGTACCACACTGGCAGTAAGAAACGCTTATTGGTTGAGGACGCTGCGATACAAACACCTTCTGTCTTCAGAAATGCTGCACAGTCCCACAAGTCCCACAAGCCCAAGTTATTAAACATTTTCTAGGGTCCTGCAGGGGAATGGCTACCAAACAGGGAGTTGTTTAGGGGCAGAGGAATTCTTGCTGTCCTTCCACGCGTCTTTGTTTTCTCTCTTCTTAACGTTGGTGAAAACATCCTTGCTTGATCCTCCTTGCTTGCAGCACTGTGTGATGAACTCCTTGGTGCTTTGAGAAACTCTCTGATGGCCAGTATGGATGGGTCTTGGAAAAGAAAAGGGAAAAAGAGGTTGGATGTGTTGGGGTCAATTGGGTTTCAACACTGGGCACCGTCTCTCAGATGTCTCATCCCTGCCAGGGCACCTGGAGGAGAGCAGAGAGAGGACCTGAGGCTGTGGCACAGCTCTGATGGTGTGATGTTCAGTTGTCCCTTTGATGCTCCCTCGGCCTCTTCTGGGCTCCCAGCCCCACCATGCTTCCACCCCTGGGGAGGCAAAAGGCCACAGTTCATACTCATCCCAGGTTGATGGTGGCAGCACTGGCACACCCACACTGTCACCCTCATGCCGTCACCCTCCTGTCCCTGGCAGCCTCCCAGTCATGACAGCAAGACCAAGTACCACTGCCCTGAGTGCAGGGAGAGCGCAAAATACCTGGCAGTCTTGGATCAACAAAGATGGAGTTTGACACCCTCTGGGGAGGCCAGATGGAAGGGGATATGGGATGGAACTGGCACATGAGAGAGCTCCCAGGGATTCTCTGGGAGAGGAGACCCTTGACCCTGCAGTGTGAACCCCTAGTAGGCTTCCAGCAACCAAAGGTGACTGTGCCATGAGCTAACGGGTGACCTTTCCAAGAGGAGACGGAGTGTCAGGTGCTGGACATGCTCTGAGTTTTGTTGGAGGAGATTCACACCTGCTGCTCACTCCAGAGCGCAGGCCAGGGCCTGAGCAAACTCAGCTACATCCTGCTTTGAAGCATTTCCACTCTGGAAATGGCAGTGATGGCACCCAAATTGCCCCCCACTGCCTTGTTCCCCACTAGTGGCAGGGTCAGCACAGCCTGCACACAGTTGGGCTTGTCTGGGAGAAAAAGTGATGGCTAAAACCCTCAGCACCCCGGGCCAGTCGCTGGCAGGTGGCCACAGGGCTTTTAGGAGAGGACAATAGCATCCTCCTGACTCACAGACCCCTCTCCTGGTCTCCTGGAACCATCACCCACCCAGAAAATGCATTGGGACATTTCTTTCTCCTCTTCACTTTACCTTCTGTCTGCTAAGTATCGCTGGAAAACAAGGAAAAGACCATTCTCTTCATCAAAATGTTCCCCTAAATGAACATGTTCTATTTGGTTCCAGTTTCTGTAACACATTCCTTTATTTTTTCTTGCTCTCCATAGGAGACTTTCCTCTGACTTATCTATTTGGCTTTATTTTATTTTAAATGGGAATCTGTTAATTAAAGGAAGAGGGGAAAGCCCTTCAGTCCCATTCAACTCAAAGCAAATTGGTCCTTTCTCGCTTTCAAGGAGACTCAAGATACAGTTTAGGGTTGAATTAATTTCACGAAGCGATCAGAATATTCGAAGCAGCAGGATCAGCTCCACACCACATTTTCTCATTTCCCCTTGGCTCCTATTCCCCAAACTCTCAAATCACCAATTCATTAGAAAAAGTTTCCATCACTCGAAAGAGCCGTTTTTTGCCCAAAACTGAACAAAAGCAAAAAACATTGTTGAAAACCTCCCAGCCCAGCACATAAAGCATCTCTTCCTCTCCCCAGATCTGCATGGCTCACACTGGGCTTCTAGAAACAATACAAACTGATTGTGGAGTGAGCAATAGTAATAACACGCAACTGGAGCCGCAGGGAAACGGCACCACACTCTCTGCTCAGAAGAGCCCATTTTCTTCCTCCAAAGCCAGCTCCCGCTGCCTGGGGTGGGAGTGTGGCACTGGGGTGGGATGCGGTGCCCTACGGCGTAGCGGAAACGTGGTTTGTGGTGTCAGGGCTTCGCTGCAGTACCTGGGTGCTGGGCCGGTGCTGTCACCCTGTGGGTGCTGATGTGGCTGTGCCCTGGCCGTGTAAAGACGCCCCAAACCCAACCACCCCCGACGCAGGGAGCTGGGGCTGGTGGGGCCAAGTGGGGCATCTGGCATTTGCCTCGCTGCAGAAGCCAGACTAATGCATGGTGGTCGCTAAGGACTCTCCGAGGAGATTACGTACCAGTAATTAATCTTCGGTGCTTGGATAACCAGTTATTCAAGTGAGAGATGGGAGTAACATGCACCAGCAAGTGCCTCTTGGGGAAGCTTGTGTGCCAGTGCTGGCGGACTGTTCCCCACCACCCAGCTGGTATGGTGCCAGTCCCACTGCGTCTCCTGTTCCTACTCAGGGTTGCATCCATCCAGAGGGACCTGGACAAGCTTGAGAAGTGGGCCCATGTGAATCTCATGAAGTTCAACAAGGCCAAGTCCAAGGACTTGCACCTGGGTCGGGGCAGTTCCCAGTATCAACACAGGCAGGGGGATGAAGGGATTGAGAGCAGCCCTGCAGAGAATGATTTGGGGAGTAATAGTGGATGAAAAGCTGGATAGGAGGTGGCAGGCACCATGTGCTCAGAGTCCAGCAGCCACTTGGCCCCCTGGGCTCATCCCCAGCAGCGTGGGCAGCAGGGCCAGGGGGAGATCCTGCCCCTCTGCTCTCAGGGCTCTGTGGAGACCCCCCTGCAGGGCTGGCTCCAGCTCTCGAGTCCTCGGCACAGGAGAGACAGGGAGCTGTGGGAGTGGGGCCAGAGGAGCCCCAGCAATGCTGGGAGGGCTGGAACCCTCTGCTGGGAGGCCAGGCTGGGAGAGTTGGGCTTGTGCAGCGTGGAGAGGAGAAGGCTCTGGGGAGACCTTCTGGGGGCCTTTCTGGGCTTTAAGGGGCCTGTCAGAAAGATGGGGACAGACTTTGGAGCAGGGCCTGTTGGGACAGGACAAGGAGTGATGGTTTGAAACTAAAAGAGGGACGTTCCAGGTGAGGTTGGCGAGGGCTCTGAGCAACCTGCTCCCTGCAGGGGGGCTGGACTAGATGAGTTTTAAAGGTCCCTTTCCACCCAAACAAGTCTGTGATCCCCAAGAGCATTGCAAGCACATGAGGGCAGGCAGACAAGGAAAAGGCAATTTTGACCTGGGAGGTAAATTGAGGCAGAGCTCAGGTTAAAATAGCCTGAGGTAGAATTCGAAGCCGAAAACACGACACTCCCCCTGCAAACTCCATGCTTTGCCGGCTGGATCTGCTCCCTGGGCTGGGCACTGCCAGAGGCTGTATCAGGGATGCAGGCGCCAGCCCTCATTAAAAGGCCTTTTCCATTTCTGATTTCTCTAATGCAACAGAGCAAGAGTATTGACATGTCAGAATGGTCCTTTATTATGATCCATTTATGCCATTAATGTAATATCCTCCTCTTGGATTGCTTAGTTATGTATTAATACTGTAAGAAACTCGGCATTTCTTTTAGCTCTTCATTGTCTAAAATGAGTCCCAAACTCTCCAAATGACGGGATTTTGATGTATGGTCATATTTTTAGCTGTGATCATCCCTTGATGCTCCAAAATTAGGGAGCATGTTTTTAAAGTATTTTACCATATTTGCATTTATCTTATTTTTCATAATCTCTGTCTTACCAGTTATCATTCTGTTTTTATTGTAGAATTATTACCGCTTGTTGTAAGTCTGGTGTATGTATATGGCATTATTTATTTGCAGTTCTTATCATGACAAGGAACGGAAAAATAAAATACAGGAATATGGGAAAATGATCAGTGAGTGCTTTACTTCTTTAATAGAGAACATTTCTAACGAATTGCTTTGCTGAGGCTTCCAGGGCATCATTACACCCAGTCAGCCTGAGAGGTCTGAAGAGTCAGGAAAGAGTTACGGGAATGAACTTGGAGAAAATGCCGTGCAGTGCCCGACCACGGGGATTTGACCTGTTTATTTATCAACGACATCAAGAGCTATAAGTTAAAGTGCCAAATACCCTCACCAGGAGGAAATATTAAAGGGTTTATTAAATCTCACAGAAATGGGACTAAACAAAGCCACCACCTGGAAATTTAGTCTGGACGGTGCAGGTCAGAAGCTGCCAGTGCAGGGTTTTAATAGAAATCAGACTAAGGACTGATCCAGCGCTCATGGCTTTGGGAGACCCTGGAGTCTCACAGGCTTTGACAGGATTTCCTCTGCCAACCCTGGAGCGCAGGGCCAAGGAGGGAAGCTGGGGCTGGCTGCAGAGAAGAGAATTTCCCAGCAGCACCGAGTCCATCCCCATTGCTTTGCTCAGCTGGGATCACACAGATGAGTTATTTGCTGCTTTATATAATGATACTAGTGAAGAGGTGCATTAGCCCAACACAAATTACTGGGCTTGGGAAAAATCTCTGGTTTGTGTTGTGTGAGTCAATTCCTTCATTTCATGGTTTCAGCTGCCCTAAAAAGTAGTTGAAATTACAGCTGTTCTGCTCCCTATTGCAAGGGAGTAAATTGGTGTGATTCCGAGGGGTGTTTCCCTCCGGCTCTGCCAGCAGAAGCAATGGGGAAGCCTTTGTCCCTGTGAGGAGGAGTTGGCCATGGACCAAGACTACCCTCAAATCCAAATCCCAGATCCCAGTGTTCTCTGGTCCAGCCAGAGTCCCCGGCTGATGCCTCTTTCTGTCCCCAGCTCTTGCCTTTCCCCGTACAAAAGAAAGGCCAAAAATGGACAAAAATGGTGCTGATTATGGGGAGCGGATTGTCCCAAAACACAGGGCCTTGAGGCCACCCCTTCTCCACACTCACTGTCAGGGTAACAGCGGCTGCTCCATTCATCTGATGAACGGGAGCCCTTCTCCTCTAGAAATTTGATGGATGATCCCAATTATATTCTTCCAGCACTGATTTAATGTAATGTTTTATTAATAGCAACGATCTGAGAAAAGCAAACAGCTTACTCTGTGCACGCCATTCCCTTTGCTTTTGCTTTCCCAGCATTCATACACACTCCGAGTCCTTGATGTTCGTAGCATCAGGAGGTCAGGAGGAAGAATAGGGTGGGGAGAAATGATCAGACAATTTGCTGAGCAGGACAATAGCTCATAAATACTCTCTCAACAGAATTAGCACAATTGCGACAATATTTTCTTCGCTCGTTCTTTACGGATTATTTGGCGGAAACTGCAAATTGCTAGTTTGTTTCTTTGGATGTTAAAAGCATGTGAAAAGGCGGGGAAAAATAATCTACAGGTTTGCATTACGGGTTTTAATACTCTTTCATTACAGGAGTGACTGGAGGAACATATAAATGCACTAGAGTCGTCCCCGGCTGGTGGGGCACGGCACCGGTAGGGCTCAGCCCCGTGCTGAGCTCCTTGCTCAGGCCCAGCCTCGTTTCCTGACCGGCACCCTCGCAGCCAAGCCTTGCTGTCCGCACTCACGGTTTCCTCTTCTTCCCCAGAGGCAAGCCTCCTGGCTGGCACTGCATTCCCCACCCCTGCGAAGGAAGCAGGGAAGCAGGATTTCCCTGGGAACAGGGGATGTCAGTGGAGCCAGCGGTTCCAAGATATGTGGGATGCATCCTGCAGCGTTGGCGGGAAAGGGTGATTTGGGGGGCAAGCCTGAGCCAGCAGCACTCTTAAAAAAAGCACAACGCAACAGAGGACAAGGTATCCTCGTGTCACACCTCACCATGTGCCAGTACTAAATCCAAGCTCCGGCTTCTTTCATTCCTAGAATCCTTTTCATTAGCGGCTCTCCATCATCTCCTTGTTTGCTTTTATTTGGAAGCCTGTTTGCGTATTTCCTCATTCAGTTGCTTGTTTTAATGGTAATACAAAGCCCTCTGGGCAAGTGGTGATAAACTCAGCGGACATGAGCTTTCCTTAGCTTGTTATTCCAGTTTTTGTCCCTCTCTCAAACATGGAATCAAAAGCTCTTTTCAATCAAACGTGCTCTATATTGTGGTTAAATGATTTCCTTTCCCCCACAGAGAATCACTAATCAGGCACAAGATTTAACATCTCTCCCCTTTTCTCAGTCTCTTTTGGTGAGTTCTTAAAAGAAGCTGGGGGGTGAGATGAGGCTGAGGAAGAGAGAGACAAAGATTAAATGGAGCAGGTGTCACATTTGTCTTACTTCCAGTGCAAATACAATCAACAAGTGCCAGACTAAAACCAGATCCTAAACAAAACCTGCAAAATGTTCTCAAATAAATGATTCTTGACTCTCTTCTGTTTGTTTTTAATTTACAGTCATTCTCTGAATACTTCTGCCAAGCAAGAACTGCTTTGGGAATGAGCTCGTCAGAGCCAATTCCACGAAGGGGAGGTTTCTGCTGCCAGAGTGCTCCACAATGTCCCATCACCACGGCCTTCCCGAGTCACTGCCCTCTAGAGCCCTTGTCCCAAAAGAGCCCAGCATCCCTTCCCAAAACACAGCTCCGAGGATGCACAAAGCTGAACTTTGCCCTTTAAACCCATACTCAGTGCTGGCTCTCTACCAGTGGAGAGAGGAAAGTCTCTCCAGAAGCAAACCCTAAAAGAAAACCTATTTTAGCATTACCTTTATTTTAAACAGTATTTATTTGGGGATTTGGACCATCCACACTCTCCATGTCCACTTTGGCATGTGGCCGTGGCCGGACTTTGTCCTTTTCAGTGGCTGCTGCCGAGTCCTCTCCCCTGCACCCTGACACTGGTCCGTGAATCCCACCCTGCGCCAACTCTACTGACTTTTTCAGCCTGCAAAGAGCAGCTGAAAACCCCCTGGCTCACACCCTGCTGAAGGGGCAGATGTTTGGGCTGGGAGATTAAGAACAGGCTTAA
Organism: Baryphthengus martii; assembly: GCA_013396935.1. Classification (NCBI taxonomy): domain Eukaryota; kingdom Metazoa; phylum Chordata; class Aves; order Coraciiformes; family Momotidae; genus Baryphthengus; species Baryphthengus martii. Next base: position 79,988 of record VWZK01002047.1, read on the forward strand.
AGAGATGCTGTTCCAGGTGCTGCAACCCACCGGAGTCTGGCGGTATAAATGATTTCCATGGTTCCTGGGGAACGGACACGGGGAATCCTCTGTACTTGGGAAGGAGGGTGGGAAATCCCCTTTAACCTCTGCAGTAGGAAAATGTGGCACATCCAGCATGTGGGGCCTGAGCCGTGTGCTTACAACTGGGAGCAGAAAAACAGCCCAGGGAATTCTGAGCACAAGCATTGGTGTAATTTAATTAGGCCTCATTAGAAACATCAGATGTACTCCAGGAAAAAAAAAAAAACAAACCAGTTGTTTTTCACCTGAAAACAAGAGATTTTTTAGAAAGAAAGCCTTTTACAAAGATTTTCCACTTTCTGTGGAAGGGATACAGGGAAAAAAAAAAATCAAAACACATTAACAGGAAAAGAAAACTGTAATTGTTCCCTGAGTCAAAATACTTGACTCAGTGCTACAAATTGAAACAGCTTTTGCTCCATCTTGGCCCATTGCAGTGGCCCATGGGTGTTGCTGTTTGCACCTGATAACCACGTTTTCATCTATGTGTCCAATTCCCAGGCCAGGCTTTCTCTGTTGTGACCCCACTGGTCATATACTCTCTAATCCATCACGATGCATAATTTGGTCTGATAAAACCTTGCCTCTCTATCTCCAAATCTTGCCCTGCCTCTGCCTTCATCCCGTGCGGCTCCAGCACCATTTACAGGGAGCTCTGCTCCCGTTGGAGCTTTGGTGTGGTGCATCCCTGGAGATAGCCGGGTCCTGCTGGAGACACTGCTACAGGTGTCTCCAGCCAGCCCAGGGTGAGTGGTCCCTCCAAGCCCGGTCTGATGCTAAGCAGGTGGATACCTGAGTCTATTTTCAGAGGTAGTGAGTGGTCCCTGGTAAGCCAAGGCTACAAAGCTGGCCTAAGAGTCATAGAATGGCTGGAACTGGAAGGGACCTTAAAGATCATCCAGTTCCAACCTCCCTGCCATGGGCAGAGACATCTCCCACTAGAGCAGGTTGCTCAGAGCCTCATCCAGCTGGGTCTTGAACACTCCCAGGGATGGAGCATCCACAGCTTCTCTGGGCAACCTGTTCCACGGTCTCAGCACCCTCAGAGGAAAGAACTTCTTCCTAATGTCCAATCTAAATCTCCCCTGCTCTAATTTAAAACCATTGGCCCTTGTCCTATCCCCACAGGTCCTTATCAAAAGTCCCTCTCCAGCTTCCCTGTAGCCCCTTTGGTGCTATAAGGTTAGCTATAAGCTTAGCTGCTATAAGGTCTCTCCGGAGCCTTCTCTCCTCCAGGCTGAACAGCCCCAACTCCCTCAGCCTGTCCTCACAGCAGAGGTGCTCCAGCCCTCACATCATCTTTGTGGCCTCCTCTGGACCCTCTCGAACAGATCCGTGTCCCTCCTGTGTTGGGGGCTCCAAGAGCTGGATGCAGCGCTCCAGGTGGGGTCTCACAAGAGCAGAGGGCCATGGGGAAATGTGTTTGTTTTGCCTTCCTTTTCTTTAAGGCACTGCAGGGCAGTGTGTGACCCTACACAGCAAGGTGCTGCCTCCTATAGCATTGCACCTTCTTCTCTTGGTTGCATTTATTTTAAATAACTCAGCTACCTGCAGCACAGAGGAGCAGAGATCTGCACTGCCCAGTCCTGGCTTCTCTTGCTGCAGGGAAGACTTTCACAAACATAAGTTGTTGGGAAACCTGGAAGGGGCGACTTCTGCTGGGAGCAGCTGAGGACACCTCCACACACCCACCACAGCTGACTGAGGGAAAAGCCCCCCCCACCCCGCTCCAGTTTCTCCTGATGCTGCTAGGTCTGCTGCAGGACCGAGGGAGGCCAAGCCCAAGGGCAGGCATCACACCAAGCCCAGCCCTTTGTATCCTTGGCAGTGGCTGGAGAGGCTGTCCAGGAGTGAGGGAACTGCATTTCCCACCTCCAGGAATATCGTGTCCAGTTCTGGGTTCCTCAGTTCCAGAAGGAGAGGGAACTGTTGGAAAGAGCCCAATGCAGAGCCACAAAGATGATGAAGGGAGAGGAACATTTCCCTCATGAGGAAAGGCTGAAAGAGCTGAGCCTATTTAGCCTGGAGAAGAGGAGGTTGAGGGATGACCTCATGAATGTTTATAAATATGGAAAAGGCAGTGTCAGGAGGATGGAGCCAGGCTCTTCTCAGTCCAATGACAGGACAAGGGGCAGTGGGTGCAGCTGGAGCAGAGGAGGTTCCAGGTGAACATAAGGAAAACTTTTTCACAGTGAGGGTGACAGAGCCTGGAACAGGCTGCCCAGAGAGGTTGTGGAGTCTCCTTCTCTGGAGACATTCAAACCCACCTGGATGGGTTCCTGTGTGACTTACTCCAGTTGACCCTGCTCAGGCAGGGGGGTTGGCCTGGATGATTTTTCAAGGTCCCTTCTAGCCCTTAGCATTCTGTGATTCTGTGAATGCTTTTCCAATTGCCATGGCACCGCCCAGTGACACAGCTCAGCACCACAGCCCAGGGCAGCCAGGACCAGCCTCTTGCACCAAGGCAGAGCACGCTGAGCTACAGCAGCATTAAAATTATTTCATTCTAGTTACAGGATGTGAAGTGAATTTTCAGGTAACTTCTCAAAGGAGAAAAACAGCGCCCCCAGACAACATATAACTTAAATTCTACTCGCTTCTTGATGTGAGCAGAAGCAGAAAGCGTGGTGGCTGGGGTGGCACGTCACTGCTGAGCCACACCAGTCGCCCACCGCCAGCCACAGGACTGAGTGTGCAGGAAGCAGCTGGGCACGAGGTAGCCCAGCTCTCCCCAGCCAGGTGTGGATGCTTGTGCTGTTGCCGCGCTCGCGGCACACACCAAGGGACAACTCACCCCGGCCATGCCAGTGCCGCTGCATTGCCAGGTGGCCAACGGCCGTGCCCAGCAGCGTGCATCTTGGACAGGTGGCTCCAGCTCTGGATGAGACTGCTAGGGGATCGGATTCATCACTGGCCCCAGCTGCTCTGATGGTGCAAAATAGCCATAAATTTACACAGAAGGATTGCTCTTCGCTGGTTCACTTTGCATCAGGTGGAGCAGGGCAGAAGAGGAGCTCTGGACTTTCCCTCCTTCCCCATGACACATCATTTCCCAGAAAACTGGGCCCCAAAAGAAGCAAAGCCAGCGGCAGTTTTGATGTGAGGGCCAGACTGGCTGTGGTGACATGGGATAAATTTCAGGCTTTAGAAAAAGTTCTTCCCCAGCCAAAGGTGAAAGATCAGCTTTCCATTTATATCGCAGTGCACTGTGTGGATCAATGCCAGGAGCTGCTCTGTTCGCAGTCACAAATGGAAGCTTTTGTTCTGCCCCAAGACTGGAAATTTCTGTCAAGCTTATTTGAACATTGGAACCAACCAGGAGTTGCAAGAGAGAGAACACCCAGCTTGTGTGCAAGCCCCAGCCCCTGTGCCGTGTACATCCATCACGGCTGCCCTGTGGCAGCTCCAGGTCTTCGGGCTCATCAAGATCAGCTTGTTCTATTCAGTGCTGGAGGTCCCAGGGTCAGTCCCATCCTATTTCCCAGATGGTGGCTGTCACGTGTCACCAAGTTACACCTGCAGGATCATGGGGACTGGCCAGGGCTCTGCAGGGCTGAGCAAGGGCTCAGGAAGTTTTTTGTGCACTTTGTGTTACTAAAACCTGGTAGAATTCAAACTGGTCTTCTCCTCTTACTCGCAACCACTGCTCCGCTACCTTGACAAGTGGGACTGTAATAATTTGTGACAGGGACAATAGAACCAGGCTGAGGCAGCTGTTGTCATCGCTGCTGACCCTCCAGGTGTTGTTTTTAAGGTTCAGTGGCAGCAGAAGCAGCTGCTGCCGTGTTTTATTCATGTACCTTGTCTGGGGATGTAGGTTTTGGCCAAGAGTAGGGGAAAACTAAGAGGAAGAACGTACCAAAGCCTAGGTGCAGTACACTCAGCTGTGGCTTTGAAGGCTCCTGGACACTGGCTGCCCTTCCCTGGACTATAGGGTGACAACAGCATGATTTCCATAACTCTCCCTGCTCCACACTGTACTATGTTCACAGAATCCCAGCGATGTGGGGGTTGGAAGGGACCTCTCTAGATCATCTGGTGCCATCCCCCTGCTCCAGCAGGGTCACCCAGAGCAGGGGGGCCAGCAGTGCAGGGTCCAGGCTCCTTTGGAATCTCTCCAGAGAAGGAGACTCCACAAGCTCTCTGGGCAGCCTGGGCCAGGCTCCAACCCCCTCCCACCAAAGAAGTTTCTCCTCCTGCTCCCAGTGAACCTCCTGGGTTCCAGTTGGTACCCAGTGCCCCTTGTCCTGGCGCTGGGCACCACTGAGCCGTCTGACCCCGGCCTCTTGCCCCCCGGGGTCCCTTGAGCTCTTGCTCAGCCTTGATCAGCTCCCCTCTGGGGCTGCTCTTCTCCAGCTGAACAGCCCCAGGGCTCTCAGCCTTTTCTGGGCACAAAGATGCTCCAGGCCTCTCAGCATCTCTGGAGCCTCTGCTGGACTCTCTCCAGTAGTTCCTCATCTTTCTTGAACCAGGGAGCCCAAAACTAGGCACAATATTTGGCCTTACTAGGGGAGTAGAGAGGGAGGACCTGCTGGTCACACTCCTAATGCATCCCAGGAGACCCAACTCTTGTCCTTGTTCAACCTCACTAGGTTCTTCTCTGCCCAACTCTTCAGCCTGCCCAGGTCTTGCTGAATGGCAGCGCAGCTCCCGTGCGTCAGACACGCCTCTCAGTGTTGTATCATCTGCAAACTGCACTCACTGATTCTAAAATTGCTGCTCCTCCTGGTGAGCCACAGCTAACCCATGGGGACCTGAGCACACCCGCAGCATGTGACCCCAGGGTCACATGTGGCAGTTCAGCAGGGCTGAGGAGAGTGGTGGCAGATGATCAAATTCCTCGACACTGTCTCTGGGCATATCAAGGATGAGAGGGTCCATTAGGAGCAGTCAACATGATTTTACCAAGGGAAGGTCATGTTTAACCAACCTGATAGCCTTTTATGAGGACATAAGTAGGTGGATAGATGATGGTAGAGCAGTGGATGTGCTTTATCTTGATTTCAATAAAGCATTTGACACCATCTCCCACAGCATCCTCGCAGCTGAAACGAGGAAGTGTGGTCTGGGTGATGGGTAGGGAGGTGTATTCTGAACTGATTGAAGGATAGAAGTCAAAGAGTTGTGATCAATGGGACAGGGTTCAGTTGGAGGCCTGTAGCTAGTGGAGTCCCTCAAGGATCAGTACTGGGGCCAGTGCTGTTCAATATATTCATCAATAATCTGGATGAGGGAACAGAGGGCACTATCAGCAAGTTTGCTGATGACACAAAACTGGGAGGAGTGGCTGAGATAGCAGAAGGCTGTGCTGCCATCCAGTGAAACCTCGACAGGCTGGAGAGTTGAGCAGTGAGAAATTTAATGGAATACAACAAGGGCAAGTGTAGAGTCTTCATCTGGGAAAGAACAACCCAAGGGACCAGTATAGGTTGGGGACTGTCCTTCTGGAGAGCAGTGTAGGGGAAAGGGACCTGGGGGTCCTGGTGGACAGCAGGATGGCCATGAGCCAGCAATGGGCCCTGGTGGCCAAGAAGGCCAATGGCATCCTGGGGTGGATTAGAAGGTTAGTAGGTCGAGAGGTCGATAGAGGTTCTCCTTCCCCTCTACTCTGCCCTGGTGAGGCCACATCTGGAATATCGTGTCCAGTTCTGGGCGCTCAGTTCCAGAAGGAGAGGGAACTGCTGGAAAGAGCCCAATGCAGAGCCACAAAGATGATGAAGGGAGAGGAACATTTCCCTCATGAGGAAAGGCTGAAAGAGCTGGACCTAATTAGCTTGGAGAAGAGGAGACTGAGGGATGACCTCATGAATGTTTATAAATATGGAAAGGGCAGTGTCAGGAGGATGGAGCCAGGCTCTTCTCAGTGATGTCCAGTGACACGACAAGGAGCAATGGGTGCAGCTGGAGCAGAGGAGGTTCCAGGTAAACATAAGGAAAACTTTTTCACAGTGAGGGTGACAGAGCCTGGAACAGGCTGCCCAGAGAGGTTGTGGAGTCTCCTTCTCTGGAGACATTCAAACCCACCTGGATGGGTTCCTGTGTGACCTACTCTAGGTGACCCTGCTCAGGCAGGGGGGTTGGCCTGGATGATCTTTCGAGGTCCCTTCTAGCCCTTAACATTCTGTGATTCTGTGATCACCCACATCATGCTCCACATGTTTTTGGGCTGTCACCTTCCCCTGAGATACCTACAAGTTAGGGACCTGAATTTGATAGCAAAGAGGATCAAGTTGAGAACACACAAATCATTCCACTGATGTATGACACAGGGGAACAGGATGGGGAGAAGGGCCATGGATGCCCTATGTGCCTTACTGATTTAACTGACACCAGCAGATCTACACATCCCATAAACCGTATGATTGCAGTTGCAGTTCTGTTCTTACTAAGTGAGAGGCAAGGTGGAGATTAATCATGAGTAGGAGGAGGAGGAGAGTAGCACAGGGACCCGAAATCCTGGGGAGCTAATAACGACAAGCAGGGAAGAAAACCTGCTCCACCACCACTGCCAGCTCTATTCCATCAGCTCCAGCAAGTCCAGAGGTGTCTGCAGCACCCCTTCCTGAATCCACATCCCATGTAAACGCTTCCTTCCCTTTGCCTTCCATTCTCCTTTCCGTTCCATCCTTCTGCCCTTCCATTTATTGACGCAGTTAAACATGGGCCACCTTGTCCTGCCTGAGGAGGGACTTCGGACCCGAGTCCTGCTCTTGTTACCTTTTCAGGGCTCTTGGGAGCTGTTTAGGTGCAGGGCAAAAGTCCCTGATTTGTTTGGTGAAGGCTGCCAGCCCTCGCCTGCCTGGCCCAGCAGATATTAAATACAATTCCTGGTGGGTGATCTGGGGGTATATTTACAAGATATGGTCCTGACACAACTCCAACAAGAGCAGGACATCCCATCTTTGCCTCCAGCCAGCTGGGCAGATGACTGGGAAGGGCTCAGCTCGGCCGCAGCCTCCAGCCCTCATTAAAGCTCTCCCCAAGAAGCTGTGTTTCCAAAGTCAAAATGTTCCTTGCAGGGGGAGGGAGAGGACATAATAGGAGAGGCTGCGGGAGGAAGTAAAGTGCTTTTATTGCGAAGGATGTTAATTGCTTTTTGAACTCTTGCTGCATTAATTGCTTTTTGAACTCTTGCTGTACGGTGTGGCTGAGAAGCAACCGCATCCCGCAGGTGTGTTTGTCCCTACACACAGTCTGTGCTGCGGGGGGAGACGTCGGGGGCACAAACACATGAGGCCTCTCACCTGCACATCCAAATACTGTGTTAACCTGTCGGCCCTTCACGCAAGAGCTGAGCACCTCAGGTTTGCTCACGGTTTACCCTCCCACCACGAGGACTCAGCTGGCTGGTACCGTGTGCTGGCTGAGCGGCGCCAACCAGGCCCGAGATCCCTCTTTCTGCGCTACAGCCGCATACGGGCTACAGGAGCACAAACCAGCCCTGATTAGGATAACACAAGTAGTTCTATTAATGCCAGTGGGATGCCCAGTTAGATGTAGAGGAGAAAAGAAAGCTTAACACACATGGGGTAACAGAACGGGGAGCCTGGGTTGGAGTACACGCCTTGTAAGGCTCGATTTGGCAGGCGGCAGGATGCAGGACAGAGAACCACGCCATGGCTAGATCATCTTGAAGGTCTCTTCCAACCAAAGACATTCTGTGATTCTGTGATTCTATGGCAGCTGGGGATGTCAGCCCTGATGTTGATCAGCTCCTCCTACAGCTGCCATCACCTCTGCAGCCCTCGGCACCCTCACACCAGGCCTGCACACAGAGAGGTAGCGACACCTCTGCCCCAGCCAGTGAACGGACAGGGAGCATCCCGGATCACTTTCCTGGTGGCAAACCCCTGTGAACTCTTCCCAGATGTTTCTGGAAGATCTCCTGCATCCAATAGCAGCCTGGGGGTTCTGAAGGGAAGCGTGGTGCAGCAGTTCCCTGCACGGGTGAGAAAAACTCTCCTTCCACCTCTCAACAGCAGAGTTATAGGCGGCCGTGTGCAGAAACTGTGAAGGGTGTGAATGCAACCGAATGAAAGAATTATGTAGAAAATAAAGGTAGTTACAGTTGCTTTGAAACACTTGTGCAGCTATGGCTTAAGGCTTTTAATCAACTTTTTTTTTCTTTTTCTTTTTGCAGGTTCTGCTTTCTGCCAAACATTTGCAGAGGAAACCAAAGAAAAGAGAGAGAAACACTTTTGGCTGCCAATCTGTTACTTGCAAAGCCACTAAAGGCATCCTCAGAGAGACGAGCATGTATTATAAAAAAAATGAAAAGGATTTTGTGCACCTTCTGTGCTGAAAATTCTTTTTAGACCCCTTCCCTACTAAGACCTCCTATGTCCCTAACATGCTCTGAGCCATTAAAGGCGGCAGTTTCAGCCCACATCAGACTCATCTCAGACTCCCTGCATGCTTCTGAAAACCTGGCTCAGTCCTCCTCCCTCCTGGAAGTTTTTTCTGGTTTATTGAGGCCACAGTTTCTCGCTCCCTTCAGGCTCAGGTAGGGGCTGCCCTCCTGAGGAGCTCTGCTTTGTCACCACACCATTCCAAACCCCACACTGCTCCCAGGGCTACTAAACACAGAAGGACTGTTTGCAAATACTTGCTTTTGACTTAAGTCCTGCCTGGTTGCTCGGTGCTGCGGCTGCCTCGAATGTCCCCGCTGCAGAAGGACCTGCATCACCCCTGCTAGTAACGTCTGCATCCCTCCTCACTCACATCTTCGCTTCTTCCTTGTGAAGGTTGGCGATTTCTACCTTTCACCCTGCACCGCAGGGCTGGAAATCCATGTTTCTTGTCCCATCCGAGGAAGGGATGCCCACAGAGCCCTGTGACACCCAGAGTAGCTGCAAAAAGGCTTGTGGTAAAGCTGCTGGAGGAGGCAATGTCGGGTTGTCTTCAGTGAAGGAAGACTGAGAAGACAAAACGCACCCTCAGTTTTATTAGTCCAGAAAGCCAAGCACAAGCCTAAGTATGTGGGAGTCCCCTCCCTAAGGCCACAGGAGCAGAGAAGTAAAGATAAAGAGAGATATATGGGCTTGTCAGGCCAGTCAAGGCCGGGAGAAAGGAGATCTGTGCCAGCCTGCCCTTGCTCTGCCATGCAGGGAAGGAGAATTAGAGGGGCAATGAGGAGAGAAACCAAGAGAAACATCCTCTAAAGCTTGTTTTTAAGCCATCCCTTCCACCCTAGGGCTTGTTTTAACAGCCCGTGCTGCACACTAGATACGTCCCCTTTTATTTACGATGATTATTACGGGCTGTTGCAGGGTCCCCTGGGTGCCAGACAGGCAGCGCCGGCTGCTATTAAGGCATTTTGTCTTTCTCTAAAATCACATAAAGACCTTCCTCGTGCTCCTCCCGCTGGGCAATAAAAACGAAAGACAATCCACGGCTGAGCTGGCTGCTCGCTAGCTGGATGGGCAAAGCACCTCGTTAGGCACGATAAAGAGATCTCCTTAACCCCGGGCCATCGGAAGAGTCCAGGGCCATCAGGCCAAGGCGAACAGAGACGGCTGCAGGGAAGGGCCGGAGCAGCGGCCACCGGTTCCCGGAGCCGAGCAAGCAGGAGCTGAGCACGACGAGCGGAGCCCGCTGTAGCGGCATTAGCGTAGCTCGGGACGGATCCCCACGCTGGAGCAAAATGTGGGAATGGGGCTGTGGTGGGGGAAGCTGCACAGTGAGGCGGGGGTGTCAATGCAGGCAGGAGGCCTGGACCCAGCGCAAGCACCCCACCGCCAGCCCTGGGCTCAGCTCTGCAGCACGTCCAAGCCAGTCGAAGGTATTTTGGAAAATTAATCAGGCCAATTGAAATGTGATTGATTGGAGATTGAAAGCCACAAACCAGTAAGTCCCGGAAAATGCAATAGTCTAAAACCCTGTTAATTTTTCATGTTCTTTCTGTTTTGATTTTTCTCCCCGCTTTCTTTTGTGGAGGTGGCTTAGCGCCAGGATGTTTACACGAAAACAATTCAGCTCTTTCCTAGCTGGCTCTGTGCACTGGCTGCAGGAGGCTTTGGAGTGGGTGAGACTGCCGGGTGAGACCCTGCTGCCCCAGCAGTCTCAGTGGAGTAGGGATTTCCATCCTTCACCTGATCTCCCCAGAACCCAATTTCCAAAACGTGGCAACAAGGAGAAAACAGAGAGGGAGAGCCTCATGGTGCCGAGCTCGTCAGCTCAGACCAACCCCAAACCTGGACACAGGAACCCTGCTCCTCCTAAACCAGTGTGGATCACGACAGCTACGGTAACACAGGGAAGCACACACACCCCCTAGAGTCATCAAACAGCTGTGGGGCCACCGTTGACTGTCAGAGCTGGACAACAGGGAAGCAACATGAACATCAGGCTCAGCGCTGGCACCTCCATGACTCTGAAGATTGTCCTCTAATGCGGGCAATAAATCACCGCGCTGAAATGAAGGGGAACTGAGGCGTCCAGAAAGTCCAATGTATTCCTGAATGTACCGTAGAAACCATTTTGTGCAGCAATGAAACAAACCTAATTGCCACACGTGGAGGGAGCCCAAAGCCAACGACGCGGTTTAGCTGTTCGTTTGAGGTTTGGTCCAAAGCTACCTGTCAGGCTTTTTGCCAGTGGTCTGGCCATGTAATTAGTAATTGATGTGAGCATAAGTTGCAAGCGGTGCTGTTAGTATGAAAATATTGCTGTTTTCAACAGATCTATTTTGATTTTTGGTTCCAAAGTGCAAATGTCTCTATTTGTTCAACATTTGTTGTTGGCCTGTATTTCTGGTTGGAGGTTTGTTTCTTTTTTTTTTACATGGTGTCAGCATTTCTCAAGTGGGAAGAAAAACAACATAGTTTAGCTAAAAAGGCAAGGCCGATTTTCTGCCAGCACCATCCATGGAAATGTTACAAATAGGCCTCTGATGAAGTTATCTGAACATATGCCATCAGACCCAAGATCTGACCTCTTCCAGAAGCCCTCATTGGACTGCTTCCCTGGGGAATGAGGCTGTAAAATCCTACCTTCTCTGTGTCTATTTGTCACCTTTTCACCATCAAACTCGGGCATACCTGGGCAGATTTCAAGCACAGATGGGATGAGATCTTGGAGATAATTACATTGTGACAAACTTCACAAAAATCGCAGTCTAGATTAAATTATATTTGGTCTTCTAACTGAAGAAAAGGTGGTAGGTGACAGGAGTTTCACTTGTATTAGACACAAAAGGATTTCAAGTGCATAAAAAATCTTACAATTTCCCAGCTGGTGGATGACCAGTTTGCACCTTTCTGGCCTGCACGTCAACCAATGCTTTCAGATGTACCTTGAGCAGGAGCAACGTTTTTCTCCTACCTTATCTAAAGTGTTCCGCCTGCTGCATCCTTTGAGTCACCCTTGGAACGGCGTTTCCCACAGTAGTTTGCCAGGGGTGTCCTCTACCAGGACTTGAAAACTCAATGAAATGGGGATAAAGCAACTGATCGATCTTCATCCCAGGGCCAGAATGCAGCTCTCTGCCAGGTTGTCACTTGAATTTTTTTCCTGTGGGACCGTGGGGCTGATTTTCACAGTGGTGCTACATCACGCTTTGTTTTCCCCAGGAACTTCTGCTGTTCCCAGCATTTTGGCCACAAGACAGATCAAACCTGGCTGTGGCCTTAGGGCCCCTCTGTGTTTGTCACTGTTCTGGGTTGCTCCAGCTTTTATTAGGATTGTTTATTTATGTCCCGGTCTGCCCTGAGAGCTTTTCTGAAGTATCTTTGCTATCTCCGACAGCTCCTGTTAAATCTGGAAGACAAAGTGTTAGTCTTCTCCATGAGAGTTTTTTATTTTTAATAAAACTTGCTTGTGCTCTTCCCTCAGGGACTTGTTGAAGTTGTGAAAGTCAAAGATAAAATGTTCTAGCTGCTGATTCCTGGAGAGCGACACTGTGTTTTCTCATGAAGCTCCTTTAATGAACATCTGTAAAAGGCAGAGGTGGGACTGAGGCACAATCTGTGGTCCAAGTACCTCTGAACCCCAGAAATGTTGGCAGCCAGATCCAAGCCTGTTCTTTCCAGCTCTTCTTCCAAAATGGTTCCTAATGGGTTGAAAGAAAACTTGAAAGGAAGCACCTTCAACACAGAAGAAAAACCAAAGCCCATTTTCCTTTCCAGTCTATGCTTTGTGGTTGTCTTCCAGCTTCCTGCTGATCTCAGGACCTTCATGGGGCTGCATGAAGAGGTTCGGCCTCATCAAATGGACCAGCTGATCAGGCAGAGGCTGTAAAGATAACTTTACACCAGGCAAGAGGCAAATTCCCTAAATCAGGACCTACCATGCAATGAAACAATATTATCTCCAGAAGCCCAGGGGTAGCCTTGCTTTTGGTTACTCATCGTGGCTAATGAGCTGATACATGTGCTGGGCTAACGAGGCTTCACTCTCGCTGGTCCCAGAGTGAGCAGTTGCTCAGGGAGCTTTCCCCTGTGCTCTACCGCGTGGGAGGGAGGGAGACGCTTCCAGACCGGGGCTCCCTGACAGACCATTTTGACAGGGAGAAAATGTATTTCATCCTCATCAAATCCTTGGCAGGAAACCTTGACTTGATGCCAACAGGAAAAAAAAGCCTAATAAATAAAAGGAAGCACCGTTTTCTTTTGGATGGTTCATAGTTTCAATGTTTTCTGGACTTATTATTTTTTTAACTCTCTGCTGCTGCTGGGATTAAGCAATGCCCCAGTTAAATACTCTTCTATCAGCATTCATGACTGCACCTCACGGGTAGCAGGGTTGATATTGTTTTCGCACAAAAATCACACCCTGCAGTGCCCAGGGCAGCATGGAGACATGTCCCTGTGATGGGGGTTGGCAATGATGTCGTGGGGACATGGTGGCAAGGGGCAGAAAAGCCACCAGCAACACTCTCTGCTCTCTGGAAAAGAGCAGGATGCTGTGCACTGAGTGTCTGCCCACAGATACCTGCCATCCCATCTGTTGGTCCTTGGAGAGCTGGCCACATGCGATGTCTCCACATTCCTGTGGAGCCGTCCGCCAGACCACAGCCTCCCAAACCTCCTCAGGATCTTGGGTTTGCCTGCAGACCAGGGATGGAGAATGGAAAAAGGGAAATACCAGTGTTCTGAAATGCCACGGGACATCACTACATCACCACAGTCTCCCTCCGTCATGCTCCGGGTGCTGGCACTTGTCAAAGGAGCCTGTGCCAGAGGAGGGGTGCACATGGGCCATCACCCCGCCCACTGAGAGTACATCACCAGCTGGCTGACCCCTAAACAATTATTCTTGACAAAGAGGACTTATAATGAGAAAAATCACATTTTCTGTGAAAAAAAGCACTTTACACATAAACGTAAGTTTAAACTCAGTTCCATTTTTTACTAAAGAAGGTTTGATAGGAGCTTTCATCCGCCCCACTCCAAACTTTACACAGGCTCCAGCCCTAAGATCTGACGCTATCAGGACTTCCCATTCAGCTCTGAACAAGTTCCTCCTCATCCTAGGAGCCAGTGCAAAGGCTGGGCAGAGAAATGGCTTTCTTGGCACCCAGATCTCTCTTCTGATTATTATTCTGGTCACTCACCCTCTTTCTCAATCTTGAGGAAGTAGCAGTGATTTCGTGAGTTGGAATTTGGATGTATTCCCAGCTCCTTTTTTTTTTTTTCCCCTCCTGTTAATTAAAACTAATAAATCTGCTCAACAGAGTTTGCAGAGCAGGGAGACAAGGTACAGTTATCTTGACACAGCAAGGCCATCTCGCTCGTTCCCCCAGACCTTTTATTTATTTAATTTATGCACGTATTTATTCAGTTCTTGAGCCTATTCCAGAAATATGCTGCTGATCTGATTTTCTCGTCTACGCTACGTGCAGGCTCTTTGCCTTTCTTTCACAAGGAAGCAGTCCCACAGGAGCTGCAAATAATCAACAATTATCATGGCATGCATCCCTAGACATAATTACAGACAATCCAGAGCAACCTAGAAACAAAGGGAGTCTGTGTTATACAGGACCTACTCAGTCTGTTCCTCCTCACAGGCCCTGTACCCTCCATAGTGTAAAGGGAGACAAACTCCCAGATTTTGGGGTGCAGGGTGGTTGCTGCAGTGCTCAAGCCTTTGTACTGATTTGAGGGATGCAGCAGAAAAAGTCAAAAGAAGGGATCAGCTCCATCGCGTTTCACACCATCTAAGATGTTGCACAAACCCCCCTCTTGCATCCCTGTCCCCCTCAGAGAGCCACCTCACAGCCACAGGGAGGTACGGGGTCCCAAAGGGCTCTAGGTCACAGAATCACAGAATGTTAGGGTTTGGAAAGGACCACAAAAGATCACCCAGGCCAACCTCCCTGCCAGAGCAGGAACCTAGAGTAGGTCACACAGGACCACATCCAGACAGGTTTTCAATGTTGCCCAAGAAGGAGATACCTATGAATCAACCCTCATGTCCTCTTCCAGGAGGACAGAAATGGCCTCCAAATCAGATGCCCAGTGATGGGACAAGCAGTGATGGGATAGGCAGGATTTTTTGGGGAACGCTGCTCATCCCCAGATCCTCCTTGTCTACTGGAAGCAGCCAGTGGCTCCTCCTCCCCAGCATCCTGCTACTGCCAGAGGGGAGGACTGAGAAGGGTGACCCAAAGATGCTGCAGAGGCCCTGGCTGGCATTCAAAGGCATAAGTTTGTGCAAAATGGCTTTGTTCTGAAGTCCTGAGGTCTCCTTCTCACCGGGAGGATGGCAGTGCTGGTAGCTATAGCAACCGGACCTCCTTCGCTCCAGCTGCCAAACTTTGCCCAGACAGGCTTGGGCGAAGAAATAAAGAGGGACGGGAGAATGCAAATGACCAGCAATCCCTCCAAACCCTTCTGATCCATATTATAGTAATTTTAAACCATGGGAGTTAGTCGAGACGTATGTAAGGATAAAGAATCCCAGGCAGCGTGGAGGATGGAAAAAAAAGCGAAGGGAAAGGCACGAGACAGTAAAACAAGATGATGATCCCTCTCTTCCACCCTCCTCGTCTCCCGGCAGGCTCAGAAGAGGCTGCACTAGTGTCATCCAGAGGCTAACAGCTTTAATTAGTGATTTAAGTACCCTCTACAACAGATTTTGTTCTCTCGATGCTCTTGGGAAATGGCTGCGCTGCAGTTGTCGAGGCAAAGCACGTCCTTACCCTGCTCTTCTCCCTCTCTGGCACATCAGCCCGGCACTGCAGCGGGGTATCGGTCACCCCCGCGACTGTGCTGGGCCCTCTCCGTGCGTAACACAGAGCTGGAGAGGGGGAACAGCAGTGGCCGAAGAGTTGTGAACATCAGCCTTGGCAGCTCTTTCTGCCAGCGCAGCGCCCCACGTTCACCTGCTCGAACAACAACCACTGCAGGGAAATCTGAGTCCAGGAAAACGGTGGCCAGTTATGGGACAGGACATCCAGCTTCAGTGGACCCTGCCATGAACAGCACCGGGGGTTTTCGACTCCATCTTCGTCTCTGTCCTCTGCACAGGATTTCCCGTGGCTGCTGTTCCCATCTCTTTGGCTTCCCGATGGCTGTTCAAACAATCCCACAGACTCTCTTAGCCCCTATTCTAGAACTAGGTGAATTCCCTTTTCCTGCTTTACAGATGAGGAAATGTAGGCAGGGAGCAAAGGACTTGCTCAGAGCAATCCATTGACAACCAATGGTAGATGCAGGAATTGACCCTGGCATCCCAAATCTGAGTTTTATACCCCAGCTAGGCTGCACAGCCTGGAGATTTCACGGAATCACAGAATGGTAGGGGTTGGAAGAGACCTCAAAAGATCATCTCGTCCAACCCCCCTGCCAGAGCAGGGTCACCTGGAGTAGGTCACACAGGAACAGATCCAGGTGGGTTTAGAATGTCTCCAGAGAAGGAAACTCCACAATCTCTCTGGGCAGCCTGTTCCAGGCTCTGTCACCCTCACTGTGAAAAAGTTTTCCTTATGTTTACCTGGAACCTCCTACACACCAACTGCACCCATTGCCTCATCCTGTCATTGGACATCACCGAGAAGAGCCTGGCTCCATCCTCCTGACACTCCCTTCCCCTACGAAACAATTCTGTTTTCTATTTCAGATGTTTTTTCAGTCAAAAGTAAAGGAAAAAAAAAAAAGGCAGCTATGACTTTGCAAAGAAAATTGATCATTTTCTTTGCACTGAATCCCCTGACTCAGCTCTCCAATGAAAATCGCCAATCCACTAAAAGCACTTGAGTGTTGATTTCTGAAAGTTGATCATTGCTTTTTGGAAACAATCACTTTTTAAAGAAAGCTGTTTATACAGATAACCACCATCCTTCTCTCACTTGAAGCAGCAGCTGTTGTGGGAGACAGCTGAAATGACAAACACACTCGCGCTCAATCCATCACCCAGACACTGGGAAAGAAGAGCTACTTAAGTTAAAGGACAATGTTTGCATAAGAGGAGCTGGGCCACAAATCAGTTCACACTGGAAGTCAGGAGAAGGTTTTAACCACAGCAGCGAGCTCCTGGGGTGATCTCCTGATGGGATCAGGGGCTAAGAAAAATCTCCTTTTTCTGAGATGGAGCTGAAACAGGTGAGTAAGTTCACACAGCATCACATGTGACGGCGCTGACTTTGACTCAGGACGATCCGAAAGATCTGATTTCATATTTCTGTTTCGTGCCAAAGATCTGCGGACAGCTAGAGCTCCACCTAATGATCCATGCTGCATCACGGAAAGAAACTTAACGAACATTCTCTATTGAATTTCCATAGTCTTCCCCATCCCATTTGCATTTAAAGCTAGCATTCAGATGCTGTGCGTGGGACAAGACACATTTCTGCTCGATACGCGTCCAATTCTCCCCGTTGCGGATCCAGGCTGGCGGCACCAATTGCTGTCGATACAGATGGAGCTGTGTAAGAACCTACAGTTTCCTGGCCCAGAGAAACATTACAGGGAAATCGCTGCAGCGGTGCGGAATGCTCCGGTAGAGCCAACGCAGGGCAGGGCAGTGGGGTGTTTCTGATCACTAAGAAACAAAACTATGATAATCTGCGGAGGGTTGAATCATTTCCCTTCTTAAACAGGGACAAAAGGAAATCATTTCTGGCCCAACCATGAACAGTTATTCCAAAGAGAATTGATCTCATGCAGCAAGAAACATTTTGCTTCAGCTATTTCAAAGCATTGCTTTTCAACCTTCGCTTCTGTTTTTTAGAAGAAATTGATTTACATTTTAAAACAGCAGAAAAAGTAATATTCAATTTAAAAAAAAAAAGAAAAATCCCATTTGAAAATGTCATAGAGTGGCTGAAGAGGGAAAGCTATCGACAGACAACGCTGAGAAGGCGAAAGCCTCTTTCAGTTTAGCCTTTACTAAACAGATCAACTGTGAGTTGGTGTCTGACACAATTAACACTGAGGAGTAAGACAGCAGGCCAGGAAGGGACAGAAGAGTTTCAAGCGTACTTAGCTGAGGCAGGAGTTTCCGAATCGGCTGCACTGTGCCAGCTCCATCCCCAGGCGCAGTGAGAACCACTGAATACGATTTCAGAGCCAACACAGCGATATTTAAGAAGATGATGATGAAAAAAATGTAGAAAAGGGCAGACGCAACACCTGCCTTTTCAAAAAGGGAGGGAGGCCAATGAGTTTACCTCTAATTTCCAGCAGCTCACTGAGAGCAAACAAAGCCTATGCAAGCACCTGGAAGAACACAGGAAAATGAGTAACAGCCAACATGAATTTGTAAAGACCAAATTGGGTCAAACCAATCTAATTTCCTCCAGTGACAGGGTGGCAGGGCTGGTGCTGGGGGAAGATGCAAGAGATGTCATCCGTCTTTACTTCAGGAAGGCTTTTCAGACTGTCTCCCATAACGTTCTCATCAGCACGCTGGGAAATGGCCCTACATTGCCATTTGGCTGTACCTAGAGAGGGATTATCAATGGTTCCCTGTCAGAAAGAGGAATGTGTCTAACAGGGGTCTCTCTTGATCTGGTACGATTCGATATTTCAATTAACCTCCTGGATGATGGAAAAGGGGAGATGTTTATTAGATCTGCAGAGGGCTCACCCCAAGAACTTTGGAGGACACAAAACCAAATTCAGACCAAACTCGAGACCCAGCGATGCGAAATTGCAGAAAGGGCCTGAGATGTCCTATAAAGCTGATGAGATTCAGGGAGGACCAGTGCACAGTTTGATGTCAGATGGGCTACAACGGGCTGGGCAGCAGCTCAGCGGAAAAAGAGCCAGGGCTACATTTGATGAGAAGTGGAACAGACTGTAGCAATGAAAGGCAAAGGATTGACTGCAGCATCGTCTTAGAAATGGCTCAGAAAGAGCCTTCTCAGAGTGGGGAGTGAAATATGGAAGCCCTCTGGGGCTTTCTGTCCTCGTTTCTGTTCAATGGTTTGGGTCCAGCAAAGGCAATTTTGGCTGCCACTGGGTTTGGTTTAAATACACGGGTATTTCCGCCAGGAAGTTTCCAATTCTCTTTCTTCTTTCTGCAGAGCATGATTTCCATTCCATGCCTGACACTGCCTCCCTGGCTCTTTCGATCTTTCATGTGGAGCCAGGGATTAATATCGTTTCAACACCACTTGCAGAAAAATCAGTAAATTGCATTTGCGTTTCACTGGAGGGTACAGGCTCCAGCACAGTCTTCTCCCTCAGGGAGACATGGAGTGATGGGGCTACTCCAGCGGGCTGCCACCGGAAACCTGCCAAAAGAAAGAAGATTCACAGTCCCTCAGATCTCAATGACGGCTCTATCCTTTAGCAACTCTGTTGTAAACATACGCTGAGCAGTAATGGCGCAGGCACAAAAATGGCTGTTGCTAATAGATTGTACTGCTTGTTGCTACTCTACTATGAAGGTCCTGCTAATTTTTTGTTTTCACCAAATTTTCCACTTGAAATATGAGAGCAGAAACGAAGCCGTGAGCTGCATCAATAAAGAGAGGCAGGACTGCTGCTTTGCCTTTGGCTCTGCAGCACCAGTGGGGCTGGGAGCCTGGAACCTGCCAGCATCGCCTGCGCGTGTCCTGTAGGACCCTGTGCCATAGGTTGGCCTTCCACCCAGAGCCTCGCATGGATGTGACAACCATGAAAAAGGGAAGACCGGACTGAAAATTGTCACTCCAACCTACCTGGCCTTGCAGAACATAGGACTTGTCCCGGTAGACTTGCAACTACTGAAAAACAGCAAACGACCAACAAAATAAGAGCAATAAAACCAATACAGTCCAAGGCTTAATAATAAGGAATGATGCTGCCAGTCTTGAGAGACAAGGGCTTCTTTGGAGAGAGAGAGAAAGACGGTAACGGAGCAAGCCTGGCCGTTTCTAGCGAGGAGGTGGCTGAGCTTCAATGTCAAACTGACAAAGGCGACTTGTTCCACTCAAAAGCTAAACTTGTTGTTTCCCAAACACACCTTCCTCCAAGCTGTATTTCACACTAAGCCGCTGTCCTCACGTGGTCAGCTGCAGAGCAACACGGGGAGGACCCAGACAGCAGAGCCGCATCAAACTGTGCCGCCATTCAGTAGCACCCAGCAAGGAGATTTAAAGGCTATTGTGGAGAAATCCTTTAAATCCATCCGTGTAGTGTAGGAACAAGAAAGGCAAATGGGTAACTGGGAAGCGTTTTGACACTGGGAAGGAATACAAATCAGAAGGGCTGCTGGAGCTTTACTGGATACCTCCTCACGTGTTGTTGCCAAAATCCCTGAATCCTGCCATTTTCAATTGATTAAATTACCTAGGAAACAGCAGCAGGGGCAGCTCCCACCTCTTGTGTTTAGGGGATGCTCACACCTACTTCCTCATCAGGCCTCTGCACCTAAAGCACCTTCACTTGGCAGGGTGGAGGACCCAGCCAGCCTTGCAGCCCCCTCCTGCAGCAGCCCCCCCAACAGGCCCATGAGCCCAGTGGCGATGGAGTTTGGGGTGCAGTGGGGGCCCTGGTGTTGGTTGGTCCCTCCAAAACAAACCCAGCAAGGTTGTGCACAGCGAAACACACTGTTTGTGAGGGAAAGAACGTGAGGGGACTGAAATTCAGAGCTGTCAGAGCTAGATCTGGAGGGTGGGAGACTGCTCCCCTCCTGGGGAATTGCCAAAAACCCAAACCCCAAACCTGGGAAGGCGCAAAGGGCTGGAGGAGCGTGCACAGGGGAGGGTGCACGAGTTGCTGCTGATGGAGACGAAATAAGTGAGAAGCAGAGCCTAGAAGTGTTTAAACATGCAAACACACAAACCCTCTTAACAATCAGCACAGATGGAAATATTGATGGTTGCATTAAAAGTAAATATATTTTTAATTAAATCATTTTCCCCTTCTCCATTCAAGGGGCATGAAAGCACTCATAAAATTAAACTGCTGCTTGAATTTCTCTCTCTCCTCTGACACACGCCGAGGCTTCAGTTTCCCCCTCTGCCTTCCCACCATCGCCACTACCCCACAGCACCACCATCTTTTGGCTCTTTAACCCCTTCTCGGCACCCCAGAAAACATCAGGTTAGAGCAGAGCAGCTGATTTTCTCCACTCTTCTCTCCCCTCCTTTCCCAGCTCAGGCACAGCTCTGAAGGGCTCATTAATCAAAAGGCAATTAATTCCCCATCATGGGGGCAAATACCAGATACAGACGTTCAATAGCCGCCTTCTTTCACGCTCGAGCGTTTCTCTGATTCCTGCAAACGAAAATAAAAAGCCAAAGCAAAAGAAACACCAAATGATTAAACGCTTCATTACCATCCCGCAAAGGCAGTGAGACCACAGCTTATTTATCTCTCTTGCCAAAGGGACAAATAGTTCACTTGTGTCGAAAGAGTCGCCAAAAGTGGGGTACAAACCAGGGCGTGGGCTGGTGAGGTCCTCTTGCCCCAGAAGGCCTTGTGAGCATGAAACGTTCTACAAAATGGGAGTGTTTCCCCCCAAAATGGGGCAAAAAATTCCCTTTTTCTTTCCTTCGTTGGCCCACAGGCTTTGAGAAGGGACGCTGCTCAACGTGTCTCCATCTCACCCTAATATCAGATCCCTGCTCTGCTCCCAGCACGGGGCCCTGGGCCCTGTGGGGACCTTTACACATCGCACCAATAACCCACTACCCTTAAAATAGAACTAATCAACAAGTTCATGATGTGGAAAAGCAGCTATTGCTCCTTTTAATCTTGTTGCTGAGAACTGAAGAAGCAACTAAGAGTTTTGATACATAAAATCATAGGTTCGCTTAACCCTCATGTCCGAATCAATTAGCCGATGATCGCTGCTTATAGAAAAATTTAGGGTAAACTATTATATTAGTTATTTAATCACTGAACTTACAAAAAACAAGGCACATGATTCAAATGCTCCGTTGGTATCATTAATCATAGTTTGTAGCAGAAAATAATTTTATATTATTAAAGCAATTACCATGCAATCATTTACGTTAGCAAAAATTCATTAATCTTTATTCATTATTCAGTCAGATCGCATTATTTTAGCCTATTCCATCTAACTTGCCATCTCACAGTGGTGGGGGAAAAAAAAAAAAGAAAGGAAAAAAGTGACAAAAGGAACTTTTTGTAATATTAAACTGCTAAGGCTTGGCAGAAATGACTTCTAAATATAATCGATGTAAAGGTGTTATGTCTGCAGGAGGGACAGTACAAACGTTGTCCTCTCCACAGCATCTATCTGCCATATCTCTATACCTCAGGCTGCGATTCCCGAGGGCTCAGCACTCACAGCTTGGAGCAGGGTCATTTTTTTCCCTTCCTTTTATTTTGTCACCTGAATAAACTGCCAGATTGTGTGTTCAGAAACCAGCGAGCTCTCCTTTTGAGCCTGATGGGCAGATTAGGAGAAAAATGCAGTTGCATCGCAAGCAGGAGGGCAAAGCACGTTCCTCTCCATCAAAAACCCGACCAAAAGCCCTCCACCCCAGCAGCCCACCAGGATGTGCAAGTGACTGGCAGCTCTGCTTGTGGTTTGCAGCCTCAGGGTTCGGGGTATGACAGCCAGAACTAAGCCTCTCCCAAGAAAATCAAAGCTGCAGAGGAAGCTGAGCTCTGCCAATCTGGGTCAGGCTCTTATCTGCTGGCAAGCAAAAAGAAATTGGCCTGACTTTTCTTTTTTTCTTTTTTTTAATCTTCTGAGATGAGTGAAACTGCAGTGCACGTTATTATCATTATTTTACTTTAATAGTTAAAGAGGTTACCAAAGATCTTTTGATTTGGTATCCATGAATTTATCTTGATAGGTTTTCTTCCACGGGGAAAAAAAAACGAGGGAAAAAAAGCAAGCTTCTCCCAAGAGACTGCAATTTCAGACTCTTTAGCATGCCATTTACAAACTGGGTGGCTAAGCCCTAGTTTGGTTGGTGAACAGGTTTTCTTCCAGTCCCTCTCCCCAGGGAAACACAAATTCGTCTTCAAAACATCATTGCAAAGTAGGACAGCAATGTTCATGCTATTTTGCTGCTAAAAGCGCGTGAGCAGATTGCCCAAGGTAGGTGATGGGGTGTGTAATGTATTCAGAAATAAGACCTGGGTCTCCAGTTTACTCCATCCCTCTGGAGAGAACTCTTCCCTAAGACCAAGGGCAACTAAATGTCCCCTCAGCCCCAGGGGGCACGCTCAGTGTCATATGGGTTTGGGCATTGGTCATTCCATGCAGCAGCACCAGGTCAGTGCTGAAGCTCTTGCCCTCTGCCTCGGAGCTGCTTTTCATGCCAGGCAGACACTGTCAAAGACAGAGTGACATCTCTATCAAACTGCCCTTCAAAGTCTTTGTGCTGTAATTCTGGCCTGGAGTCTGCCTTCTTGTGGTCATTCTGAGTTATCTCCCCAGGGAAATTCTCCTCCCACTCTACTCTGCCCTGGAGAGACCACCCCTGGAATACTGTGTCCAGTTGTGGGCTCCCCAACTCAAGAGAGACAGGGACCTACTGGAGAGAATCCAACGGAGGCTACGAGGATGTTGAAGGGACTAGAAGGTCTCTCCTATGAAGAGAGACTGAGTGAACTGGGGCTGTTGAGCCTTGAACGGAGACGGCTGAGAGAGGATCTTATTCATGTCTCTAAATATCTGAGGTGGGGGTCAAGAGGAAGGGGACAATCTCTTTTCTGTGGTGCCCTGGGGTAGGACAAGGAATAACAGGTACAAACTGAACACAGGAGGTTCCACCTCAACAGGAGGAGAAACTTCTTTGCCATGAGGGTGATGGAGCCTGGCCCAGGCTGCCCAGAGAGGTGGTGGAGTCTCCTTCTCTGGAGACTTTCCAAACCTGCCTGGATCTGTTCCTGTGTGTCCTGCCCTGGGGGATCCTGCTCTGGTAGGGGGATTGGACTCAATCATCTCCAGAGGTCCCTTCCAACCCCTAACATTCTATGATTCTATGATCTCATGTTTCTGGGAGTTTCAACTGTACTCCTGCCACGGCCCAGGCACTTGCATGGCTCTTGGCACAGCCCTGTCCAGTGCCCACTGTGCTCGGCCCCATCAGGTCAGTCACACATACCTGGATGTGGGGCTGGCACGAAGCTCTGCTGAGACCTGGGTGGGCAGCGGTATCTCAGCCACCTCAGAGGAAAGATAGGAACAGAGCTGTTTATCAAGGGAACAGAGCAAGACCAACCTGGGGATATTTACTATTTGAGTGCTTTTCAGAGCAGAGCAGGCAAAGGAGCCAGGATCTAAGGAGTACAGAAGGAAGGAGATGAATGAAGGAAAGCATAGCCACGGCAAACCACGGTCATCTCCAGGGCTCCCGTGACGATCTGAGTGCTATCCTTTCCCAAAGGTGAGATCACCACCTTTTTCACTCTTTTTCCCCACAGACATAGAAGCTCCTGCTTCCCTGACATGTTACTCCAGGTTTACATCACTGTGATATGAAACTGGAGCAAGAGGAGGGTTAATCTGCTCCCAGTGTTTCCATTTTTCCCATTGCTGGTCACCCCCAGCAACACCGAGCTCTCCCCAGCGTATGTTAACAGAGCACGTCAGGGTCAATAAAAATGACCCATTCAGCCCACGGAGGGATTGACTCACATCACCCCAAAAAGTCATGGTTTGGATTTATGAGGTCGAAGAAGCACCTTTGTTAGATGTGAGAGGCAATTGGGTCTCAAAGTAAAGAATAAAAAAAGAGCAATATTGTTTTCCTTTGGAGCATGTAACAGGTTGTCATGGGGAAGGCGTGTGGGCTTTTTTGCAAAGGGAGCATCGCTGCTGACCTTTGGATAGTGTTTGCTCGGAACCAGCTGCTGCATTCAGCACAGCCCAGGGCTCTGTGAATCCACAGCCTCATGGCTGCAGCTGCTTTGAGTGAAATGCTGCTCAGCCCTATCGTCCCTCTTGCTAAAAACGCCTGATTGTCAGGTCTGCATCTCCATGCTTCTTCCAGAGCCAGAAGAAACCTCTAATACACCATCCTCAAGAGCTCGGGATTGCACAAAAGTCACTGAGTCCCTGGAAAAATATCCCCTTTGGACAAGAAGTCTACTAAGCAGCTGGAATTTGCCCCAAATCAAGTCTTAACAGTCTATGACACAGCTCCTGAACCCATAACTGAGATGCTAGAGCCTTACACCTGCAAGCCGGCGTTACAGCACCGGCACCTGTAACTGTGGCGCTGACCCACCCTTGGCTTAACGGCTAAAGCACAGGATCAACAGTGCACGTTTCTTTCCCACTTTCGGCAATGATCCGCTCGATGATTTCAGGGCTTGAACTGCTTATTCATTTGGTTTCTGAAAAAACTCCAGGAGATACAGGCTTACATCTGACCTCCACCTAGTGCTTGGAGATAGGGAGGTGGGATGCACGGCATAGGTGTGCAGGGAAAGCACTCCGTTCTCAGGCAGTTCTCCTGCGTGTCCCTCTGTGGACAAGCGCAAATGTCCTGCACGTTTCCTAAAAAACGGAGCCATCTCTAGGATGTGCTCCCGGGGCAGCTCAGGACGGGACGTGGACTCTTGCAGCACTCAGGCACGGACATTGCGCAGTATGGGGGTGAGTTGGGTTTTGAGGTGGATGCAGGAGGTCTGACTGCAATCACATCTCCCACCCATTTCGCAGACTTGGTTTAGTGCATCTGTGGTATGCTCTGGAAGCAGCTTAAAGAGATTTTGATAGCATTGCTGGGAGAAAATGAACCTGTTAATGCTGCTATTTGCTGCAAAAAGGATTCACGCCCAGAACACTTTCTCACAGCAATGATCATTTTTAGCTGTGAGAATGAATTAGCCTTCCGCTGAAAAGCTATTTGCATGGGAAAGAGGTCAGCTAGGAGCAGCAAAGCGATTATTTGGGGGTAGGGCCCTGTCCCAGCCTTGAGGAGACATGGGTGTGATTCTCATTTTTAACTCTCAATTTCCAGCCACCCTTTGCACCCTTGAAGTCTCTTTGTTCCGAGCTCTAATGATTAGGGGCAATGGCCAATGCAGAAGGGCACAAGGGCATCACAAGGGCTTTAAACACACCTGCAGATAACCTGATGCTCCCCTCTTGCTAATAAAGGCTGCAGGTTTCTTCTGGCAGGATTGGTTCATTTAATCATCTTCAGATTGCCGAGTTTAATTACAGCAATTTAACAACAAATAGCGTGAGATCAATGGAACCGCCCCGGACACTCGCTGATTGACAGCCCTGCGGATGATTCCAGGAGACCCCTGCACCCAGTCCTGCTTTGCAGGTCGATCTGCCTGGGTCTGAACTAGGGCCATGATCTGTTTGGCTCCTCTGGTAGGTGTCAGTTGCAGGCAACATTTCAATAGGAAAGAGGCCAAAAAGATAATTATGCCCCTGGCGCTGGTTCTGAGCATACCAACCAGCCTTCACCTCGGGAGGCCACTGGGAATGGGACTGGTTTGGTCTCCAGGGAATAATGCAGACGCTCTGCCTGAAAGGACGTTAGCTTATTTTGGCCTCACTGAAGGTCATGCAGATGCTGGTGCTTCCTTCAGTCAACTGCCCCTTCCATCCCTGGGCTGGGGTCTCCTGCACCCAAGACAAGAAGACTTTTGTAAGGCAGGAGTTGGCATCTGCTCCCAATGGAACAAGAGTCCAGGACAGATACTGTCCCGTCCACTGTCCAATCCTGACCAGGTGCCAAGTGCAGCACCCAGGGCCAGCTCCTCCAGGCAGGGCACGATGAAATGCAGGTCTTCGTTGCCTCTTCCATTGGCTCTGGTAGCCCCCATTGGGTGGTAAGCAAACTTTTCTCCACCACACCATTTATTTCCTTCTCCAACTTCCTGTGTTACTAATTATCTGAAAGAGATTGATAAACCTGCCAGTTGCCACTCTGGTTACAGGTCACTTACTGCAGTAATAAGAAGTGCAGAAATCAATAACCATAAATAGTGGTTGGGAATCAAATTCCCTGAACAGTGCTTCGAGTGAGGAGAAGGTTTAATTACGCCGTTGTCTGGCTCCTTTGTCCTGGAGGACCAGGATGGAGCCGAGGGGAGGCGAGAGGCAAGAATTCAGCCAGTCCTTTATTTTGGGGCCAAGGCTGGAGAAGGAGGGACGCCGAGGACTTTGAGCGTCTTCCAAAGGCAGCGCAGCTTCACACCACTTTTAGCTGCAGGCAGGATTTTAACACTGCCTGTGTAACGCAGCAGGAAAGCTGTGTTACAGCCAAACAGGAACAGGCGGAAGGCGTACAAAGAAGTAAATTGACTTTTTTTTTAAAAAACAAACAAAGGTTTAGACCCGGGACTGACTCAGTCATGCCCTCAGCTCTGAGACGGTCCACTTAAGGATGGTCTACAGCTTTGAGATGCAGGAAGAGGGAGGCTTTTTGCTCTTGCAGGGCTTTGGGAGGATGGAGTTGAAGGCATGCGCACGAGCAGCTCCCATCGCTCAGATGTGCGGATCCAGCAGGAATGGGAATCGCTGCTGGGTAGCTTGAAGAGGGAAAATGGCAGTGAGTTATTACTGATAGTGGTAAACTACTAATTGGCATGTTTAGCAAATCTGGCATGTTTTTGCAAGTTTGAAAAGTGCAAGATCTGGCTACATCCAGATAACTGATGGCTTTTCTGGAAGAGGCACATTACCTAATGCTAGGGTAACTATGTGAAGTTTTCCACAAGGGTCATACTTTTCTAGGTGTAATAATCTGTGTCTCCAACTCACACCGAAGTCCCTTCTCTTCCTGCTGGATTAAGTGTCCCAGAGGCACCCACACAACAAACTGCAGCTCCTATCCAAAACGGGGCTTTGTTGTTAACCCAAGCTGCCCAGCGCTGCTTCTGAGCAACTACAAGTTGGGATGTCTGTTGGAAATTAGCTACCACACAATGAATTCCTAAATCTTAAGAAAAAATGGACCCAAATGGGCACACACTTGCTCATCAAGGGGAAACCTCCCACACCAGAGTGCCCGAGGTATCGCTCGCCCAAAGTGGGGGGCGAGGCTCAATCCCCGGAGACTCCCTCAATCCGTGGAAGGGTCCTTGGATGGTGTGTCCAAGGGGAGGGTTCGACTGCCAGGCCTGCTGCTCTGCCAAGAACCAGCTTCCCTGGCTCTCAGGCAGGACGCCATTTATATTCCGTTCGAGGGTGCTCTGTGGTCATTCCTGATGGCTGAGGGGACAAATCTGGACAAAACAGTCCAAGAGTCCAGGCCCTACAGTGACATTCATCACCATGAGGTGCAGCTGAATGGCTGATGCACCAAACCGCTCTGGCACACCCTGGTTTTGGCTGATTTGTCTGTTGAGGAGGCTGCACCTGCCACAATAAGGTCTAGAGACGGTGGCAGACTCCATCTCATGTGCGACTTCTTAAGGAGAGGTGGGAAATAAAGGAAAATCTCCCTGGTCCTTTAACCCAGCTGCCCCTCTCAGCTGCTGTCCCGTGCTTCCAGAGAAGCTGAGTGCTGCAGGCCCATGTCCTGCCAAGTCTCTCTCACCCTCTCCCTGCCAGGAAGGCTGGTGGACCTTCCAAGCAGAACGCAGATGCCAGATGGGAACAAGAAACCATCCAGCCAATTACCCACTGCTGTTTCTCAAACATTGAGACTCCAGCTGGAATAAGCAAGTTTCACCCCAGGAAAAAATACTGGAGAAAAAGCCAAGGAAGATGGGCATCCTTTGCATTTCAGAGATTGACTTTCTCTCCAACGTTTGCTCCCACACCTTGACCTGGACTGCACTTGGGCAGCCCTGACTGGTGCCAGAGGGAACTGGCTTGTCCTGCTCGCTGCACGGGGCTAACGTTGTGCTAAAGTGAAGCCCCAGCTCCAGCCAGGCCAGAGGTTTCCTCTGGGCTGAGTTGGCTACACTGCTCAAAAGTAGGACTCAAAATACAACCAGGAGAACAAAAGGCCCAGAAACACTCTGCACAAAGTGGGGAAGTGCACCTAAACCATTTCCAGGGTAGCTCCTGAGACTCTGCCCTGGGTTGGCAGCTCCTTCTCTCAGGGCTGGGTCCTCTGCTCTGCTCAAGCCTCTCTTCCTGCTGCCACCCCAGGTCCCCAAACCCCTGTGTTCCCCCGGGATCGTTCTGACACTGCATCCGTCTGCGTGTCCCCCTCACAGCACCTGCTCTGCTCGTGGCTTCTCCCAGAGCCACTCCTGCGGAGCCCTGATCTAATTCTCCAGCTGTCCGGGTATAAATACAGTATGAGATAAATATTGTCACAGCACATTACCCTGGTCCTTCCTCACCAATACACACTGCAGGCAGAGTTATGCGTCTATTTATATGTGTACATATATATCTAATTATACTACATAAACTGTATAGTCAACTCTCTGTTGCGTATATTTAACATAAACGCCAGCTAATTGCCCTCAGTAAATATATATGGGGATTAACTATACTGAAATTAAATTTATTGGTAATGCCCTTGAAAATAAACACACAAAATATAATAAACACATAAAATAAAAGCAGAGAACATCGCGGTTTTTATGTTTGGTTCTTATCACCATACACAAGGTTGGGGCGCCACGAGGCAGGCGCACTGAGGTCTCCAATACTTTTTCCAAAGACCCCCCCCCCCACCCCCGGCGGCCATCGTCTCGTACGGGTGATGTTTGCAGCCTGAAAAGCCCACATTGCTCCCGGAGCACCGGCCCTCGGTTTGAGCCCCACGTGCAGCGGGAGGAAGGCTTTGGCCGGCCCCGCTCCGCCCGCAGCGGCTCGCCAACGTGGCCGACAGCTGGTCCGGCAGATTGGCGATGGGCTCCGGTGCTTTCCAGCCCGAGGTCACTGCCTCGAATACGGCCCCGGCCGGCAGTGACGGAGAGTCATTATAGCTGAGCAGATGTTTGATAGCATGTGGAAAATGGGCTGGGGTGGCCTGGGTCAGTGCTGGTGTGCAGGTGGCCGTGGTGCAAAGCAGCGTCCGTGTGGGCAGACTCTGTTAACCCCATCAGCAAAGTGGACAAGGATGACTGCCCGGCACCATGCTGAGCTCATGCTGAGGACAAGCAATGGAGTCTCTCCCGACATCAATAAACCCGTCACCATGGGAGGGCCAGTTCATCCCTCACATCTCATTCTCCACCCTGGAAAGAAATGTCACTTGGAGGCTCCATTATTTGGTGGCATCTCCTGTGCTCAGGGTCCACAGGGATTTGCACAAGCCAGTACAAGGAAAGGTGCTCAGACGAACGGTGGTGCAGGCTTCTGTAGGGACTAGGGTGGTTTTTAGCCTCCGTTATCAGAGGTTTTAAAGAAGAGGGTAGGCGAGCTTCTGCTGGAATTGTTCTATGCCACAATGGTCTCGTACAGCAGGTCATATGGCAGGCGCAGTGTGCAAAAGATGCTACACAGGGCCCAAATCAGTCACTGACAGCTGGGCTACGTGGAGAGTTCCCCCATCTGATGGCCCAGATCTTCCCCTGCTCTTTTTGACCTCAGCATGAAACCTGTGACTATGTTAAAATCTGCTATTTAATAGTTTTGCAACATTATCTGTTTATGCAGCCCTCCCGGCTGCTAAGTATTTGGTTGCAATAAGTTTTGTTTGCTCCTTCATTCTGGCACTGAATGTGCAGCCACCTGGGGATGAAGGAACCCATGGAGATTTCAGCCTGGATCCAGAAGGGACTGTGAGCCTTTTACCCCTGCCATAAATCCTCAATTCTTGTGGTTTGGGTTTTTTTTAACCAGCAAGATGATGATTCGTATCCACCTTCCTCAGATCATTAATTTATTTAATCCCATGCCTCACCAGTTTGCAGGCCTCTTCTTTCCCGGGCAGGCAAATACTGCTCCAAGGCCCGTCCAACATGCTCTGCAGAGCTGCCCCTCTGTAAGGGGAGAAGGCACCCAGCCTGTGCTCCCTTTGCCTCCAGTCAGCCTTTTTGCCCTCTCCTCTGCCCTAGACACAAATTGAAGGGGAGCTGGGCAGCCTGCAGCAAGTTGTGTTTCCTCTCTTTCCTTCCTTCTTCACCACTTCTACCTGCCAAGTGTCTCCTTTCTCTCTGGAAAGCCCTCAGGGAAAGGCTGTCTCAACTATTTTGAGCCCATATGTTAAATTAATGTTCTTGTTACTCTCCCAGATCCTGGGTAATTGACAGGAGAAAAAGGCAGAGGGAAGAGGTGCTTCCCCACACACACGTGTGGGTGCACGTGTGCTCCTGCACGCAGCAACCTCACCTTGCAGCAGGACAGATGACTCCTGGCTCTTTTTACTTAACTTGGAGATCTGTCTTTGGCAGTGAAGGAGAAGCAAGATGACAGAAACGATGGCTCAGAGGGGTCGCCTGATCCAGGTGTCTGGAGGGGTCACGGGTCAGAGTTGATGCTCTCCATGAAAACACTTCAGTCACCCACTCAGATCCCACATGTCCTGAATGCATGTTGTTGCCCTATGGTGGACCTATATTCATTCTCCACAGACTGCTGCAGCAGCTGATTTGGAGCTATTTTCCCCCATTTGACGCTCTCTCTCCAAAGGCCACATGTCCCGGCCTGTTCCCTGCCTTGTCCATACAGCACCTGGTTTCCAGTTGTGGGAATGGACTAGTGCTGCTGTCCTCATCCTTGATATCCCACTTATCCTTGATGTCCTACTTATCCTTGATGTCCTACTTATCCTTGCTGTCCTCGAGTTATGGCCTCTGTGGATCAACCACGGCAGAAACATTCATACCCAGAAGAAAGCCCGAGTGTATGGCCCTGTGTGCTGGTAAACTGCCTCCTTCCAGCCTCCAAAGCAGCTGCAATAAAACGCATCCATCATTCATGGAAGCTTCCCCTCACTTTGGACCAGAGCAACTTCTTTGGCAATGAAAAAACAAAACCACCACCCTTTGGATCTCTTAATTTGACGGGTCTGGGAGCTGGCAGATGCGTATCTTAAATAACTAATGGTGACTCAGAGGAGCGTTAAACGAAGATAACATTGTCGCTTCTTTTCTGGTCCCCTTTTGTTTCTCACTCTTCAGCTTTCCTGATGGTTTCTTATCTCTTTAGTTTTCCTTCTGATGATCTTATTACTATGACAGGATGTGTATTATCTTTGGCAGCCTCTTTCCAGCGTATGACCTGTTGTATCAATGCATGGCAGGAATAAACAAAACAAATACATGCAGAGGAATAAAAGCACTTTATGAAAATGTGTGGCTGCAAGAGGAGGGCTCTGTCAGTTCAGGGCTTTTGGTGGGTCAGGTGTGTGGGTTCCCCATCCTTGGCGTGTGTGTGATGATACACTGGAGGTTGAAGGGTTTTCTCTCTCCACTAGACCATCTCCAGTTTGGAGAGATTTCGAAACTGAATCTCCAGCAGCATCTGGGCTGCCTGTTCCATAAATTTGTTGTGCGTTGCTAAATACTTCCTAAAGCTCTGCCCCACAGCAGTGTGTTCTACAGGGGCTAGGGTGATCCGTGTGCTATTCTGCAGGAGATCTGCAGTTAAAAGCAGTCCTAAGGAACACTGGGATGAACTGATACTGTCAGCAAACACCATTGGCCTCACCAGAAGCGCTCACATTCAGAGGATCGTTTACTCATTTATTCTAAGGACGTGCTGACTGCAAGGTTACCATTTCACACTGTTGTTTGGGTATTCCAGTGCCTGTTAGCCACAGTTACCTGCACAGGTCTGCAATCACTTCCCTCCGAGTGCTGCACAAAGCCAAAGCTGAGCGGGACTATCCCAGCCTCCTCTTCAACAGAACACGTGCAACAGTGGGGATCACCCACTGCAGGAATGAACCCCCTCCTTCAGATCCAGGCTCATGGTTTCCAAGGATCAGAACTGTTCACCTGTCAAAGGCGTGTGTTTAGCAATGCTTGGTACTGCAGAAACTTCTTCAAAGATGAGAAATGTCCAGATAAAAGGCTGTGGCTGGTCTGTCTTCTCATATATGTCAGTAGAAAGCCTCGGGGAAGTAGGAAATCTCATTAGGAATTAACTCGGGATCAAATATGACCTCCCATGTGATTCTGAAAGGCCAGGTCAGTCTAAGGAAAAACTGCTTGATGAACAGAGCCACCTCAGACTTCTTTGAAGTACCGCATGAAATTTTGATATTACTAAGTATTTAATAGATCTAATTTACAAAGCAATGTTGTTCCCAGTTCCCAGAGTGCTAAAAATCCTGCAACCTGTTTCTTCACAAGAATGTCTTCAATTCATTCAGGGGTTTTAATGTAGCAAGCTGTTTAACAGCTGCAAAAAATCTTTTAGGACAGGAAGCCTGAGCCCTCCCGAAGTGTACTAGGCTCTGCTATACTTTCATCAAGCCTGGAGAGTTATGTAGCTCTGGTACGACATGAGGTACCAGACTTTTTTCACTCAGCATTACCATGACGCATTAAGTCATGATAGAGATCTTTGCTCACCCAAGAGCTATCAACAGGACAAGTAGCCTCTGCTCAGGGGAACTTAAAAAACTCAGAGAGTTCCTGAAATTCCTCAAATCCCACGTTTGCAAGCATCCTACAGCCACGTATGAGCAGATATATCACGGCACCATAATAACGGTGTCCCTCTGGGTGATGGTTGCGTGTCTGGCCAAATGAGAGAGGGAACTGGCATATTCTGAGAGCGGCTATCACAACTTTGGTGTGAGCACGATGTCCTGGTGTCACGACCCAAACTGGACAGCCCAGGGGGTCGTAGAGGTTGCCATGCTAAATTAAGGTGAAACGACACCAACCCGAGTCATTGCATCGAGTTGAGTTTTTTATAGTCTAGTGTCCATCCCTCGTTCACTCTGGTCACGCAGCTCTTGACCTTCTGCACAGGTGCCATAGCAGGGGGTGGTCGAGAAGGGTCTCTCAGGTGGTCATGAGCCCCCTCCCCAAATAAACTCTGCAGGACCTTTATTCTCTCTGCACCTCAGAGCACGGAGCTGCACCCCCCCAGCCCGGCCCTGCAGCATCTTGCTCCTGCTGCCGATTCTCGCCCCCCCGGGCCCGCCTGGGGCTCACCACGGTTTGCAGTGCTGGGTAGAACACATCCAGACACAGTGTCTGAGACATGAACTCACTCAGTCCCTCACAGCTGGTTTTGCAGGGACAGAACCACAGACCTGCCATGGTCTGGAGGCCAAGAGCAGTTTTGAGTCAACCAGGGCAGCCGCCCTGGGTTGGCTCATGGTGAGTCCCAACGCAGAAATGTCACACTGTACAAAGGCGGAAGTTTGCTGAGGACGGGGCCTCCTGGGCCTCTATGGATGCCCTCCTGGTTATTGTGACCACTGTTCATTCTCTGGGCTAAGTATAACTGGGTTTACTTTATACTGGCACTGGTATTAGTTTGGCTGTTTCATTAAATCCATTTTCATTTCAACCCATGAGTCTCCTTTTTTCTGATCCCCTTTCTTGGCTGGGGAGATCATCGGGTGATAAAGCAAGTGCTGTAGTCTAGCCCCGGATACAGGCTAAACATAGACACTAGGCTACATACAACCTGTGATCACAACCCAGGTGTTCTCCAACATCTGTCATCAGTAAGAGCTATCCAAAGGATCTGCAACTCGCATGCCTTAATGAGAAGACAAGTGACACCTCCAGTCATGTGCTGGGAAGTCATGGGATATATACGGTCTTCAGACCTTTCCCATTCTGGTTACGCACGACATCTCACCAGCAATGAAGGCACGCTGCATTCACACTGGCACCGCACGAGGTCAAAGCTTGGTCCCTTGTGGCCTGTAGCCCAGAATTCTGCCTATTGTGACAACAATATGTCACAATGGCAATGCTCAACCTCTGCCAGAATCCCCCAAAGCCAGGGTGGACGTCATCCAACCCCCTGTAGAAGTGTTTTGGAGACATTGTCAGGCAGGATCAAACAGAAAAGTATCCAGGATTTTGGTGAGTCTTCCAAGAACATCAGATTTATTTTAATAAACATTTCAGCAGCTTTTCCACTCCCGCTGTGTCCAGGGAGGCCAATGCCAAGTGCAGAGAAGTCTACCTAAAACCAGATGGCCTCAGGAGTAAGAGCAATAAATAAGATAGCTACCAATGCAAGTCAGCTATGATCGACCCACCCCAGCGCCCCTGCACACAGAGTCCTTCTTGGGAGTGTTCCAGGTTGCTATTCAATCAGAATCAACCTCGCTGTAGCTTTTCTCACAGTGTTCTGGGTTTAGAAGGTGTTGGGTTTGTGTCCATGCTGGTGAGCACCAGGAGTACCTCACAGGCATGCATGGTGCTGTCTCTGCGTGCTCGGCTGCAAAGCCTGTTCAGCAGCAAGGAAAGCCCACTCTCCACTCCGGTCCAAAAGAGCTGCTCAGTAGGACAGCCAGAAGCCTTTCCACAGCCTTACACCCCAGCACAAGCCTCACACCCTGTTTTCTACCTGGAAATTTGTCTAAAAGCCAGGTGTTTTCTCAGGGAACTCAACAGGAAATAACTTGCCTTTTACCCTGACAAATCTCTTATCTGTGAAGGCTGCAAGCACCCACAAAGAGTTCACACAAGTGCCTTGATCAATCAAAGACATGCAGCTTCAGAAGCTTTCTCAGACTAGAGTCTCTGCGTGTACAATGTGACGGAGACAGTTAAAAGAAGGTAATAAGAATGTTTAACAAAAAATATTTTAAAAAACCCTAAACCACAACAAAACAAAACAAAGCAAAAACAAAGGCTCTCTCTTTCACAATAAATGTTTATGAACAATTTTTTACAAATATTTCTGTGCGTGCTGGAACACAAACAAGAAGATAAAAGAGAAAACCCCCGCTCTGATGAGTTGGATTTAATTTCTATCAAAGAACAACCTCTGTTCTCATGATTAATTCTCCCTATTCTCTCTGTTACTCTAAGCTGGGGAAAGGGAAAACGTAGCAGAACGAGGAAGAAAAAGCCAGTGCTTGCTTCACTCTGATGGCTGTGTTGGGTTTGCATTTCTTTTGGAGGTGAAAGCAAACAATGAGATAAGGATGGTGAGAAAACGGTAAGGAAATCAGGAGACTTGCCCTGTGATTTGCTGCTCCTCTGCTTGCAAGTTTGAAGCTGTGGAGGCACATCCTGAGGCGATTTCATTTGCATTTCTTTCTCCAAAGGGTGGTGTGGGAGCAGATATGAAGTATCTCTGTCCCTGAAGCTGCCGCTAGGGTTTGCCACCTGAACTGGACAGACTGTTGATCAGCTCCAGGGTGGTGAAAAAAACCTTCTGGGAGCAAGTTCTAATCCTCTGTAGGAGGCAAGGCCAAAAGCATGCTGAACTAGGCTGGCTGGAATGGTCCCTGCCTCTGTGATTAAAGGGATTCATAAATATTCAATGTTTCTTGGCAGCTGGGAGTGCTTCAGTTGTTCCAAATATCTCAAGGGGGATAGGAAAGGCAGAATGAGCCTTAGTATTTCTGACACCCCGCAGAGACAATGAACCAGGGAAGGAGAGTACTCATCTTCTTGTAGAGAAGTGTTTCATGTAGGGTGATTTTAATAATTCAGCCTTTGACTGGTCTGTTTAAATGTTTGATGCCTGTGAGTTGAGCTTTAAGATCCAGCCTTCTACAAATCCAAGATGCTGGACTTCAGGTGGGTGCTGCCTGCCTTGCTCGTCGGTGAGTCAAACGTTACCATGGTACTGCCCGAGTCTAAAGAAGAGCACAGATTTCTTCCTTCACTGCACGAAACTCTGGCTCTCTCACATCATGGGAAAAATATTGACCATTCCATTCTGGTCTGCATTTGGAAGAGAAGAAAAAAAGTAATGACGAATAATGACAAAAATACTTAATTACATTCTTCTAAGATTAGAGACACCAGGCGACAACGTAGCAAAACAAATCGAAACCGGGCAGCAATCACAACCGCATTGGCACAGAAGGGGCAACTGGGGTCTTGGATCAGTCTCCACCAGCTGCAACCTGTAGCTGAGGATGGTGGCCTGTCTGAGGAGCTCTGGGGTAGCAGAAGGCACATTAGGGGCTGTGAGCGGGTCCTACCAGCGCAACGATCTCACTGAGCAACGGCCATTTTGTACATCAGTCCTGAACCCCTCTCAGGGAATGTCCCAGCTGCTGTCGTAATCTGCTGGGAGATTGTCTAGTCCCTTTGGCAGTCGTCTCTCCGTTTGCTCTAGTTGGGACTGCAGAGGACGACGTTTTTTCTGGACAAGCCCCAGGATATTAGACCTCTGGCTTCCACACAGTGCAGATGGGATACTTGCATCTCCTTTGACTGGCCTCATTTGGGACATTCTCAGAGACAGGAGACCGTGCCAAATGGATTTTGAGTTTGGCCAGGTAGAGGGATATCAACATTCAAGAAACCACACCATTTTCTGCTCGCCCAGCCACTGGCACGTTGCCGCATTCAGGAACTCTCTGTCCCACAGCTA
The DNA here is from genome assembly GCA_013396935.1 of Baryphthengus martii. Lineage (NCBI taxonomy): Eukaryota > Metazoa > Chordata > Aves > Coraciiformes > Momotidae > Baryphthengus > Baryphthengus martii. Next base: position 116,759 of record VWZK01002047.1, read on the forward strand.
GAGTTTCCCATAAGCTTTGTTCACGAGAGACCCTTCACTTCCATGTGAGATTCTGATCTTGTAAACCCTTATCCTAAATTATCCATGAAATGTGTCGGCATGAGTTATGCATGAGATGAATTATCCATGAACAGGGTTGGTCGCCTTCTCCCTTTGTCACCTCTGCAGGTTTCTGCCAGGTATCAAAGCACAGAGCAGGCCTCATCAGTCCCCGCCAGCTCCATCCCCCCCAAAAGAATCTGCATTTTGCACAGCAATGTGCAAAACCTGGGAGAGAACTTAAATATTCAGTGGGTCATGATGGAAGAACATAGAAAGCTGCTTGAGAGTGCACAGTCTTCCCCATGAAGATGCAGTTTTAGATCCTCATTCTATTCAGTGGTTATTCATTCCTGTAAAGAGCAATAGCTCTAAGAATGATGGACACAACTTGCCTGTCTCTGGTAACACACCCAAGTTGCTGGGAACTGTAGTCATCTATGAACTGGAGCTTGAGATTCAAGCCTCTTCTCTATGAGAAATACAGCAAAGTTTTAATTTTGGTGGATGACTACTTCTGATTTTGACATCAAAATCTGTGATGGAATTGTGTTACTGTTCTTGAGGTAAGTTTTGTCAAAGTTAGTCTGTTTGGAGAAGGGAGGGGGAGAGACAATTCAGAAAACTGAGATTTTTCATGGAGGGGAGGGAAATTAAGGGTTTTCTGAGAACTTCTGAACAGCTCCATCACCTTGCTAATCATGTGGTTTATCCCTAGGCAAGGTCAGCAACGATGTCAGCACCAGATGGCCAGAGTGCAGCTAGGAGCGTCTCCCCCGTGCCCAAGAGCACGCTCTCCCACACCTCCAGGGACATCAAATACATCTTCCTCAATGGCTGCAGGAATATCACTTCATCTCACACCCTGGGTGGTCCAGGCACCCACAAGGCCTACAATGGATCCGTCTCCTGCCACCTCAAGAAGAAATACAAGCCCAGCATAGCTGCAGACTGCTGCTCCTCCCTTCCCAAGTGCTCTCCCACCTTGGCCACCTTCTCCACGCACCTGGAGAAGCAAGCCACAGATTCAGGACACTTCCTTGCCTCCAAAAAAAGGCTGCCGGTGTTTCAGCAGCTCTGTGAAGAGGCAGTGCCAGGCACGGCCCTTGGAGATTCACTGATTCATAGATTCATAGAATGATTTAGCTTGGAAGGG
>VWZK01002048.1:0-10436 GCA_013396935.1 Baryphthengus martii
TGTATATATTCCATTTTTATTATTATTATATTCATTTTCATTAAAGCTGTTCCAGTTTCATTTTCTAATCAGTAAGTCTTTCTCCCTTATTCCTTTTGTCTTCCCCTTTGGGGAGGGAAGGGAGATAACAAAGAGCATGTGTTGTAGGTCTTGTGGGCTGCCCTTACCCTAAACTGTGACAAAGCATCATGGTTTGAAAAGCTTGCTCAGAAATTGGTTTCAAAAGCTGCCTTTTATCCAGAGGTTACATCGTAGTTTTGGGGATGCAAATATGCTTTCTGCTCTAAATATCAAGCAACTCCAAACCCTGAAGAAGGAATTACTCTAATAGATTATATCAAATAATTTGTAGTGTAAAGAAAATCAAAGCTAGAGTTGCTTCTGCTGCACAAATAAAACTGTGTCTTCTGTGTACAGATTTCACTGTTCTTCCTGCATAACAAAAAGCTTTATTTACCATTCTTCTACCTTATTTACTGAGTGGATAATACTTCAAAATTTTCTTTTTAAAGATGATATGGACTTCATGCTTGCCACCTAAGCTTTGACCTCCTTATATTGCCATTTCTATGGATCTACATATTCATTTGTATCTTAATATTGTGGTGTAGAATAGGATTTTTTCTCTTCATGTGCTAGTACTAACCTGAGTTCAGTAACTTGCCCAGCATTTCACAGGTGCTTCATGTGGAAAGAATATCTGTTTTGTTGGTCTGAGTGTGATGTTTCTGTAGTTCCTTGCTTGACTGACTTAAACCAACACCTTTTTCAGACAGTAGGGTAAGCATAGAGGCCTAGCAGACAAAAGGCTTGCTTGGTTCTGGATAACTATCCTTAATAGATTGCAGAATTTGGGAAAATGGGGAAGGCAGCACATAAGGAAATTTAATGTTATGTAGGTATTTCAAGGTTGAGTGGTTAACCTCATTTTATTCTGTGATATAATACACAGTTTCTCTGCATACAACCTGCCTGACCTGCAGACCTCCTTAACCCAGAGAATGGCTGAACTAAAACCCAAAAAACTTGAGTATGTTTTATCTTGGAATATGTAGACTTTCTAGAGTCGATTAGCTCTGTTGGAGCCTTTTGACTGACTATTTGGGTTTCTGCCATTTAAACTCACTGACTTCTAGTCAGCGAGTAGTCCTCTCTCATAGAAGATGAATAGAAGAAGGTGACTCTCTTCTGGTGTTGAGTACCGTAGCCATGAGCTTAGGCTTCTAAACTGAGGTGATCTGGCAGGAGGTGTGTTTTCTCATGATCAACAGCTGAAGCCTGTCTCTAATGGTCCTCTTCTTTCCCCTACCTTCCTTGATCCTGCAGCTGTCTTGGAATTGATGTCTTCCATTGCAGTTCCCTGTCTTGTGCTGTAGATCACTAGCAAGATCTTTGAGGGAATATGAGAGAAACAGTTTTTGTTTTCCATTTCTGTGACTTACTGCCAGCAAAATGAGATAGTTCTTTAGCCTGCCTTTTCTGGAAATAATCTGAGCTGTGTCAATAGCTATAGTATTTTTCCCTGGGACAGGTTCATCAGTATAGAAGGGAAAGCAAGTAGATGTCTTTAAAAGAGACAGTGTCTGGCAACATTAACTGTAAGTGCTTTTAACATTTTTGTGGATTTAGGATTGGAGATGGTAAAGCAGAAGACTATAAGGTGTAATCAACTCATTTCACTCAATAGTTTGATGACTGCAGTTCCATTATTATTACACTGTTAGTAATATTGTATTTGTATGTATGTGTTTCTGTAGGCCTGAAGCGAGTATCTAAGCGAGGAGAGCAGCAAGGATTCAATAGCAGAGGAGCTGAGGTGAAACAAGACACAACAGAACGGAGATCATCTTTCAGGGAATACCATACCTGTGGAACAGAAAGACAAGTGGAATTTACAGAGGAGAGGTATGTATCGTACAGGGAGAAATAAGGTGCCTCATAGAGGATCTGCACAGGGGTGGGAAGGGAAAGACTTAACCTTCTTCAAACAGATCTGGGAGCCAGACATGACTTGAAGGCACGGCTGCGGTATCAGTGTGTAGATTGGTTGCATGTTGTTCATCATGCTTGTCAGAGCTGTAATTTCAGCTTCTTTGCAGATTGATTTGGAGCAGTTTTGTGAAATGTTAGAAGTATAAGGTGAAACTGAAAAGCGTAAAGATCTGAAAATGTAACCCCTATTCTGCAACATAAATGTTCATTGCTGTGCTCACATACCAAGCTTTGCAGAACATGTGGTGCAGATTCCAAGTTCAATGAATTTTATCATCCCAACTGAAAATAAACCTTTGTCATACTATTTACTACTTGAACGATGAAGCATATCAATTTTTCTTTTGTACCTAAAACTTCTAATGCTTGATAGCATGGCTGTTCGTACTTTATATCACAACTGTTGGTATTTAACAAGTTCTCTGAAATGTTTATAGCAGTTTCGTATAAATCTGGATTAGACAGCAGAGCTATTGCCTGACCAAGACTGCTGAAGATTTGACAGCTTTGTAATGTTTTATTTAACTTCTCTGATGTTCTTAGTGTTATCAATGAACAGGTGAACTTTCTATCCCTGTTATTTGCAGTAATTCCTACTGTTTACATCCATTTTTAATGACAAAATGAATACAACTGTACTGTGTGCTATGTAAAGATGCACTCTAAAAGTTGTATAGTAGCTCTCATATACTGATGTCTCTGACAGCTGCACAAATACAACCATGCTTCTTTTTTTCCCCTCCTTGTTAACTGTAGGAACAAAAATCTGACTAGAAATCTTTTTAGACCAATTGAAAGATTAGACCATGAAAGGCCGCTGAGAGGTCGTGGTGGGGGAAGAGGTGGAATGCGAGGCAGAGGAAGAGGTGGTGGAATAAATAGAAGTTTTGATGGCTTTGACCAAAGAGGAAAACGGGAATCTGAAAGACAAAGCGGGAATGATAAAATGTAAGTGTTCTGTGTGCTGCTCCTTACTTGATGTACAAGTAAACAGTAGTCAGCACTGCAGTATTGTCTCTTAAGTATTCTGTTCCATTCTTCTGTACCTAGGTTGGCTGGGAAAAAGTCAGTCCTGGTTTTGGTTTCAGGTCCTAATGAAAAGCACTCTTACACTCACAGAACTCTGTTTCTCTCTCCAGAGGAGTGAAAGCAGACAGCAGAAAGGGTAGAAGTGAAACTCGAAACTGGAAAACAGTTAAGGATAGTAGAAGGTACAGCATATACTTGTGCTCACCATAGATCATCATTTTTTTGTGACCTGCCTTATCATCATAGATCAACAGAAGTTCCTCAGTTTCGTGTTCATTTTGGGTTGTGGTGAATGTAGTGTTACAGTTTTCTGAACTTGTCTTTTCATGTTGGTGAGGTGAAACTATAGCAAAGGCAGGGTGATTTTCTTTAAGATTGCCAAAATGTTTTGACTGGGGCGAACTTGTCTTTTACCTGAAATGAGTTATGACTTTTCTCAATGTTTAAGTACATGGGACTCTGGTATTTAGTGACATTGCTACAAAAATGCCAATTAAAAGATTGAAACTCTGCTAGTGAGCTTAAAGGCCAGTCTCTTTTTCTCGTTTTTTTTGGATCATTTCTAGATTGTAAAGCTGTAATACAATTCAGTGTGACTTTGGAGGTAATATTTAACTGACTCTACCACTGAAATATGTTTTTAAGATGCTCAGGAGGATCAGTGGCAGAATGTGGTGGCTTATTAATGGTCAGTTAGATTAAAATAAAATGAAAATATTTTATTCTGTGTTTCTCTTACTGGTTTCTGTTCAGTTTTGCAAAAAAACTTACTGGAAATGTTGGGTTTTGAGCATTCTTTGCACCTAGCCATATGGTGCCCTCTCCAGTAGTTTTTGTTCTCATACATCTAGAACTCTTTAATTGAAGGCTGGTAAAGGACAAAGAAGAGACAGTGCTTAGAACTTTCAGCAGATATCTTTGACCACATAGGCATTCATTCATTAAATGATTTTTAAAATAAAAATTTTATTTTTAAAACTCAGTCGCGGATTCAGGCAATTTGGCTAAAAGCTTGAAGAATATAGCCTTGATGGGGAATAAATTTGAGTCTTCACCTTCCATTTCCTTCTGAAAAGTTGTGCTTACTTCTATGTTTTCTATAATATTTTGTATTAAAAGTAAAATATTGGTTAGGTGCTCTGGCTTTTCAAAACAAAGGATCAGATAGATTAACATAGTTCTGAGCTGGTAGTACAAAACTAGCTGACCAAAAGCACAAAATTAGCTTGCACAGAATGTCAGTGAAGGTTGTGTGAACTTAAAGTACAAGACATTTAAGATCCTTTATTTTGATTCTCAGTAGTTTTTTGGTTTGGTGTTTTTTTTTGTTTTGCTTTGGGTTTTTTTTTTGTTTGTTTGTTTGTATTTGTTGTTTTTTTTTTTATAGCTCTGTAGCATCAGAACTTATTATATAAACAGGAGATATCAATACTTTCGTGTGATGTGGTGTGTGCGTGGTAGAAGTAACATTAAAATGGGGAACTAAACAATTCTGAAAACATGTCTGTGCTTTAAGTGTGCTCAATGATGCATCAAAGCTGGAAGATGTTAATTCTGAATATGTATGCCTACCAGTGGAAGTAGGTATGCTACTATTCTCGTTTGACAGTGAACTAATGTCCACGGTACAGAAAATATGGAGTATGAACATCAGTATTTTAATAGTTGAAACAAAAATGCAAACCAAAATATCAGTGATAGGCTGTAATCAAATACTGGCATTGGTATTCATGATAGAATTATTTGTGTTCATGCATGCTTTTCACTTTTTTTTATTAAAAGTACATAGAAGTCTGATTTTCATAATACTTCTCATCTTACCAGTCACTCAACTAGTAGATCTACTTTCTCCATATGATCCTAGAGTTTTTCTCCTCTGTTTTTTGCTCTTGCAAGACATTCTGGAAAAAATATATTAATATGGATCAGCAAGATGGTTTGTTTTTTTTCCAGTGTGACCCATGAGGACTTTTGTGTGTTTTTTTTACTGTTTTAGTGGGAAGGAACCAGCTGCTCCCATGGAAGAGACTACAGAAACAGCTGCTCAGCCACAGGCATCTGAAGGAGAGCCTCTGAACAAGTACTGTCTGATTGAAATATTCTCTTTCTAAATGCAAAGAAAACAATTGACTGTTACTGGTATACTTGTATTGGGAAGCACACTTGAATGTGAACTGCGAAGTTTTGCTAGTGCACATATTTAAAAATAGAACAGCTTTGTTTATATTTGTGAGTCATGAAAACGCATCTCTAATTCTTACTAAAGAATGGTTTTTACAGTTGTAGATTGCCCAGTGATGCTAACATTCCTGAGATTTGGTAACAATTTAAGGAGAAGCTGCACATTCTGTTACCTTTTTACTTCGGCTGATTTGTAAGAACTACCTTGCTTTTTGAAATTCTCCAAGAAAAGGGTATTCAAAGTAACTATGCAATCTTACAAACACAGTTAAAATACAGTAAGATAAAATTCTCTAAGTCAGTATTCATCTACTACTAATACCATTCAGTTGCCATCTTTTCACGATGGGCTCCTGTAAACTTGAAAAATGTGCTGGAATTGGTCTTGCAACGAGCCTTAGAAGTAGGGAAATTGATAGAGAAATCTGCCACTTGTCTTCTGACTTTCATTCTGGTCAGCATCCAGCGAGAATTTACTTCACAGCAAATAAATACTGGATTAAGAAAAAGTAACTGGACAATCTTGTCCAAGTAAGACTTCAAAGAATACTCAAATAGCATATGGTGAATAGCCCCTAATGCAGGAAAGAGCCTTTTCTCCTGTTGCTGTGAAGCCTTTTTTACCTGATGATGCGGCTTCAGTTATTAGTGACCTTGATTAATTTCTTAATTATAGAGCTGACAAGGTTCTAAAACCTAGTTTATGTGTCCGGGTTGTATAACCCTGTAAGACGTTGAGTTGATACAACTTTTATTCTTTTAATTTTAAACTAACTTTTAATATATAACCAGAGGTGTATACATGGGGAAGTCTGTTTCTGAAACTGAATGACTATGATTGAATTTCCAGAAATCCAGACTAACTTAAATCAGATGGGTGATGTAGATAAACTGTCAAAATTACACTAAATATATAAAATTTATGCTAAATAAAAGAACAGTTATTTGGCTTTTTTTTTTTTTTTGTCAGCTACTGGTACCTTTACTTGTTTCAGACCTGTATTTGTTTCTACTCCAAGCTAATTGTAGGTGTGTTCTGACATCAGTTCCTTGTAGAGTGTGAAGAGGCATAAGAATATATGTAGTGGAAAAGGCATCTGATAGAATCTGCCAGTTGTCTTTAATTCTTTTCCCTTTCTCACAGATTAATAGGTATTTGGTCAAACTGTGAGTTTTTCCATAGATTTTTGCTTCTCTTTGTTTTTTAAAAATGGTTTGTTTAGGAATAGTCCTCTGAAATCCTTAAGATTAAAAAATGTGAGTAACCTGCAAGTACAAAATTCTGCATTTTGTGCTCTTCTCAGTGCTGTAAATACTGTCCTGAAGACCCAACAAATCTGTTTGCAAAGTACTAATTACATAAACATCATTGCGTTTGCCTTTGTGGGTAGCATCAGCTTGGTGACTCTGTATTTTTAAGCCGAAGAGGTCACATTGTGCAAATAGTGCCTAGGTAATTAGAGAGGGTTGTATGGCATACACGTTAACAAGGTGACATTACTGTCGTTCTTTTAATATTTAAAAGCAAAAACTGGTGGGGTATGATTTTGAGTCTTCCCAATGTATTTTAAGGTCTTGTATACTTAGCTTGGCCCTACTCACTAGAATTGCTGTTTTCTGGCAGGTAACATATACTAGCAAAAGATTCTAGCTAGGCTGTCTTCTGTGTTCACGTCAGCCTCAATACTCAGGGTAGAGGGATGTGTGTGCGCTTAAGCTACTGCTTAGATTGTTCTCATTTTGACGCAACTCCAAGAAACCCACTGCTTTTCTCCTGCTTTTTGTATTTGTGTGCTTGTATTGAGGAACAGACGGAAAACTTGGGTTTCCTGCTTCTCTCATTCTCTTTCCCATTTTAACTGTTCCCACTTAAAAGGGGGGGCGGGGGGGGAAGCATTCCTGCAAATTGGGAATTATCTGTCTGCGTGAAGGTACTGTATAGCTTTCTAGTGTGGTAGTGGCTAATCTCATTGCAGCTCAGGAAAGGCTTCTGTGGGTCTTGCCTTCAGGACTGTGTCCACATTGCTGTTCTTGAGCTTCCATTTGCAAAAACGTATTGCAGTACTAGAGTTTCTTTAATTCTTCTGTAATATAAATCAAGTTGGTTTCTTCCATATCTTCAGATTTCCTTGAGTCTCTCAACAATATCTGTTCTTTATAGCATCCCGAACTGCATGCCGCAAGTAATAAGCATAAAATATACCTTAGTACAGCAGCATAAGCTTTCCTCACACATGCTTTCTGTTGAACTTGTCTTCACAGTCTGACAGTGTAACACACTTGTGTTGACTGGTCATTCAAATGAACAGATTTTTCTTTTTATTCAGTACGACACATAATCTAAAGAATTCCTGTCAAAGTTATTTGCAGAGTTAGGATTTATTCTGTGGGATTTTCTTCCATTTCTTAACATACAACTTACTTCCTTTTTGTTGGAACTGTATGTTCTGGTCATTTCATAGAAAACTTTCAAAATTTGTCTTCAGGTTTGCTGAGCTGTTTACCTCTCATTGTTGTTTGGTTGGTTGTTTTTTTTTTTTCAATAGTGACATCTGTAGACCAGGCCAGATTCATGTTACTGATTGCTTGATAAAAGATGACTAAAGATTTACTCTGTGCAGCTGCATAATACAAAAACTGATCTGAAAAAGACCGACTATCATTATTTTTAATGATATGAAAATAATGAGCTCAACAACTGAGGTGAATATCATTCTCTTCCCTTTGCATTTCTTCTCCATATTAATGTGTCCACACAGAGGAGTTCCTCCCAGAAAGGCATGCACAGTAAACTAGGGCTAGCTAGGGGGCTACAGTCATCCATTGAAAATACTGAAGCAGTAGGAACCATTACTGAAGGCTCCTACTTGGTGTTTCGGTGTGTACTTGCATTGTGAATTCAGTTTGTTCATGCCCAGAGGCTGTGCTTAGGTGTCTGGCAGTATTTTGTAAGCATGATTGTTGAAGTGCCAAGGAGCTTATTAACTTGATGAATGAAAGTGCACACCAAGCAGTTACTGAAAATGCGTGAGGTTAGAAGTAATGCACGGAGTGCACTTCCGTGCAGGCTTGGTGCCCCAAATAACCCGCTACCATCGAGACTCTGTCCAAAATGTGATATATAGGTTCCTCTTACTGTGCTTCACTAATGGGAGGGTTTTCCTCTTGGGAATCTCGGCATCTTAAAACAAATTTGTACTGCTTATAATTTATCAGTTGGAACCATCCTTTGAAGTAAAAATCAGACTGTACTTCACAGTTGAAAAACCAAGCATTTGCAGTGTAAATTCGCTAGTATTTCCTTTAGAACGGGTGCTTGTTTTAGATAGATGTGTACTTTTCAAAGCAACACCTGTGATTGCTTTTTTTGAGAGGTCAAGTTGCTTGTGTAATGAAGTGTGTCTTAGGACCGCAGAAATTTAGATCTGAAAGGAGTCTTGCTGACCCAGGGCATGATCAACCATACCTGTGCTTCTTCTCATTTTCCATCTTGTGGATTTTAATGTTCTCTACCGAAGGAGATTTCTGTGTCCCTTGATGGTCTTTCCAATATTTTGAAAACAGAAACTAGCGTGTTTGTTTCTTTTTTTTCTCCTGAGTGTCTTGCCAAAACATAAGGATACGCAAAATTTTCTTTCTTTTTTAGTGTTAGGTATGTTTCCTTCTCAGCATCTCTTTAAAAGCTTCCCATATATATCACATATTTTAAACCTCATATCTGTCTGGTAGTTCTGTTCTGGACTTTCTACCTGTTCCTACATAGAAGATATTACTCAGTTGAGACCTTTTTCCACCCTACAAGCAGCGATAATCTGTTCCATCAAAACTGTTGATGTGTCTCCTAATAATAGTAGGCTATTGCAGACTGGACAAATGCTGTAGGTTAAAAGTTCATCTTGCCACAGTTACCTGCAACACTCTTGCATGTTTTGGGGGATTGGGGTTCCTCCTTCAGAACTTCTACCTTGCTAGTAGTTCTCTCTGTGTTTGGGTGGCTGATACTTTTGCCTGAGAGTACGTATTTCTCCTTCTCCTTGGGACTTCCTGGTGGTGTTTGTTTTGGTGACTTATTTTCAAGCCACTTGGTCACTTTAGCATCTCATACCACAGGTCAGTCCTTCTGTTTCTTTCGCAAGTTTTGTCCCGTAGAAAATGCAGTAAATGTATTATGTGTTACACTGCACAGACATGGCCTTAAAGCTCCACTCAAATACTTGTTTTCCTTTTGCAAGTTCGAAGACCGGTAGCTATTTCTGAAGTACTTGTTGCAGCCATGTCTGTCTTATGAAGGACTGAAACAGTGTGGTGAAAGTTTAATGGGAGAAGAGGGCAAAAGGCTTCTTAAAATTCAGCTATGCAACTTACTGAATCTATCCTGAGATAGTCGCCTAAGAAGCAAAAAAACCAATTTAATAGAGCTCTGTTTTATTAGTTTACTTTCTAATTTTTCTTCCTCTTGGTGCTTGCAACAAGTCTTGTTTTTCCAACACCTATTCCCAGGCTTCAGTTAATTGATCAAAAATTATGTGGCTTCTTACTCTTACTTATCTTACTCTTGAGGACAACAAGTGAAAATGTTTGGAGTGCCATTGGTTCTTAATGCTCTTACATATGTAGCAGTAGCTGGTGTTTTTCCAGAAGCAGCTGCATCTTTTACTTAACTCAGTAAGCCAGTTAATTTTTTTTCTTAACAGTCCTAATACAGTTACAGATCTTCTTAATCACAGAATTGTCACAGTTGGAAAAGACCTCTAAGATCATCGTATCCAACTGTCAACTCAGAAAACAAACAAACAAAAACCTACCTAACAAAACACAAAAATCACCTCACCATCCCACTAGAGCGTTGTCCTGAAATGCCTCATCTAAATGTTTTTTTTAATACCTCCAGGGATTGCGACTCCACTGGAACAGGCTGCCCAGGGGGATTGTGGATTCTCCTTCTCTGGAGACATTCAAGACCCGCCTGGACACCTTCCTGTGTGATGTCATTTAGGTTCCTGCTCTGGCAGGGGGATTGGACTTGATGATCCTTTGAGGTCCCTTCCAATCCCTAACATTCTGTGATTCTGTGATTCCACTGCCTCCCTGGGCAACCTATTCCAGCACCTGACTACTCTTTCAGTAAAGAAATTCTTTTATTTTGTAGAATCATAGAATTGTCAGGGTTGGAAGGGACCTTAAAGATCATGTAGTTCCAACCCCGCTGCCATGGGCAGGGATACCTCCCACTA
>VWZK01002050.1:1684-34576 GCA_013396935.1 Baryphthengus martii
TTTTTTTTTGTGTGTGTGGTATTAAGACTGTTACTCTTCTGAAATATTTGAAATAGTTTGAAATGACTGTATAAAATAGTTTTATTTTTTCTACTATCATAAAACTGACGAATCATAAATATTCTCCTCATAAATTTTTCTGATATACTTGAAAGTGCTAATTTCAGTGAAATAAACATAGTCTCTATTTATTTTTAGACTCTTCAAATACTATTTCCCCTCTAGTGAATACTTTCATTCATTGCCAAAGCTTTCTAAATATCAGGGAAACTGAATAAGTATTAAGAATCTTTGACATCAGCAATAGCTGGATGTTTTCCAGTCTTTCACCTCTGTTGAAAGTGATGTGTAAACTTTTTATATCTTGTCTTTTTTAAAATTTTTTTGGATCTGTCTCACTGTTTGACAGAAAACAGACAAGTTCTTCTGGCCAACTATGAGTCCAGAACAGTAGGGTGATATTTCTTCGAAAAATCATGTCTTATGTCATCCTCAGAGCACAACATAGGTATACTTATTTATGAATGAACTAAAAGAAGTATTTTGGAAATGAATAATAATGATTCTTCTGCAAGCAACACTATTATTTAAAAATATAAATTGAATCCTAGAGAGACTTGGAAACAATTACTAACATAATTTTATGGTGTAAATATGCTGGTACTAAGAATATGCTATATTTATTCTGTGACCAAATAAAGACTGAATCAGTATGTTTACACAATCCATGCCAGCATCAACTTAATGAAATAAGAATTTGTTTTGATTTAATTTCTATAATAAACGTTTATGCTTACTTTTCCCAGCAATAAGGACATCTGAACATAAAGCTTTCTGTCTGAGATCTAAACATAGCAAGACTAGTAACCTAAAACTTCAGTTTTCACTATATATTTTCCTATAATTTCTAAAGGTGAAAAAGCATAATAGAAGCAATTGTCCTTTTTTATTTTTTTTTAACAGAAGACTATAACTGGTAGTATTTAAGGAATAATATCTTTATAAAATGAGCATTGTACTTTATTATTTCTAGAAAAATAGGATTGTTGCTATAGATCATAACAATCAAATGATGGAAACAGAGCCTGTGTTATCAGGGTACAGAGGGCAGGATTATCTCAACCATTCTGTGATCCTGCAATCATCTGTGCGGCCTTTGCTAGACTTGTTCTAGTATCACAGAATCATAGAATAGCCTAGGTTGGTAAGGACCTCTAAAGATCATCTCATCCCACCTTTTGTGGAAAAGGGAGACTAGACATTACCTAGAACCCTGTCCAGTTGCATCTTGAAAGCCTCCAGTGATGGGAACACTACCACATCCCACAGCCACAGTTGCTGATTGTTCTCACTGTAAAACATTTTTTTACTTATATCAAGATGAAATCTCTGACAGTGAAATCTGTACTGTTGACTCTTGTCTTCTCCATGTGGCTCCTTGTGAAAAGAAAGCCTCTGTCCTCTTTGTAGATACCTTTTAAGTTCTGAATAACAGTGATGGGTTCCCCTCTTCTCTTCTCCAGGATGAAAAGGCCTAACTCCTTCAGTTTTTCTTATAGGTCAGGTTTCTAGCACTGTGATCATCTTTATAGCCCGCATTGGACCCTCTCCACTCTGTCCACATCTTTTTTGAATTGTGGTGACCAGAAAAGGTTACAATACTCCAGGTGTGGCCTGACAAGTGCTTCATATAGCAGGATGATCACGTCTCTATCTTTGCTGGTAATGCTCCTGTGGATGCAGCCCAGGATCCAATTTTCCTTCGTTGCTGCATGATAGTACAGCAGGCTTATGCCAGTGAAATAAAATGTAAACACGACTTCCTCAAAGCTCAGGATTGGTGTGTCACTAAGAGCAAGAAATAGGGCAAGGGAAGAAGGAGTCCTGCATGGTTGAGCACAGAGCTTCTGAAAATACTCAAATGGAAGAAGGAACTATACAGCATGTGGAAGAAGGGACTGACTATTTGGGAAGATTACAAGAATGGTGTCAGAGTATATAGGGTTGAAACAAGGGAAAACAAGGCCTCCTTGGAATTAAACCTGGCAAGGGGTACCAAGGTCAACAGAAAGGATCTCTTCAAGTACATCAGAGGCAAAAGTAAAACTATGGAAAATGTGGGGCAGCTGTTGAATGATGTGGGTGCCCTGGTGACAAAGGACGCAGAGAAAGCAGAATTACTAAATGCCTTCTTTGTTTCAGTCTTTGCTTCAGTCCAGCCCTTAGGAGTCTCAGGCTACGGAGATAACGGAGAAAGTCTGGAGGAAGGAAGACCTTCCCTTATTTGATGGCAACGAAGTTAGAAATCAGTTAAACAAACTGGGTATCCACAATCCATGGGTTCTGATGGGATGCACCCACTAGTGCTGAGGGACCTGGCAGAACAAGGGGTAATGGACACAAACTTGAACATAGGAAGTGCCATCTGTATATGAGGAGGAACTTCTTTACTTGGATGGTGACAGAGTGCTGGAACCGACAGCCAAGAGTGGTGGTGGAGTCTGTCTCTGATGACATTCAAAATCCACCTGGACACATTCCTATATGACCTTGTCTGAGTGATCTTGCCCTGGCAGGGGCATTGAATTAGATAATCTCCAGAGGTCTCTTCCAACCCCTACCATTCCATAATTCTGTGATTCTGTAAATATGAAATTGTACAAAACTTCCTTACATAGTAGAGAAAAGTAATTGTAGTATTGTGAAGTAAACAAGTTCAGAAGGTAAAGAACATTTTTTTAGGGCTTGATCTAAACTCCTAAAAAGGAAGCATGTAATTCCCACTGGATAATTTTTTCTACATAATGCATATGGTACCATTTGTGCATTGGTGTGCATTGGTGTGAGCATGGGTTGGAGTTGTGGTTTTCAGAAAATTAGAAACGTACTAAATTTATGACAAAATATTTGGAGATGTCCAGAAATCATGTCAGCTTTTGTGCAATAAATTTATCTCAAAATTTGACAAATATTAACATGATCCATATTGGTGAGATTATGAAAGCTCAGAGTTATACATTCTGTACTGATTCCTAGTGCAGGAAGTGACCACACAGTGTTTAACTGCCCAATGAATCTTTATCTGAGTCCTTTATCTCCCAGTTTATTTGTTTCCCATCCAACTAGGAAAAAAAAAAAAATCTTTTGTCATAGATAGTGACAACTTCCCCGCTTCTTAGGCCTACTCTCTCAGGGATAAGTAATGTAGAATAGAATAAAAATAAAATTCACATTATTGTTTTTATTTTAAAAGAGTGAACATACGTTGGAGCTCCTTTCGAATCCCTTTTGTCTCTTCAAAGATATCTTATACTTGAGCATGGCCAGAAGGTTAATCATGAAAAGCAGCATGAAAAGAGTTGTATTCATTCAAACTGATGAATGAACAACACTCATAATGGCAAAAATTAGGAATAATTATTAATGAAATATTCTCGTATATAACTGCTACATATTTTGCATCCTTGTGTACATCATTTCTTGTGGTCTCTGTGCTGGTGCTGCATCTCATGTCTAAGGATTTATACTTTTATATTGCCTTATACTGTCTTACTAGAGTTACAATGATGTATTGAAAGCATATTAGCAAACATTAACAAGACAATGACAATATACTTGGTTTTTAGTAAATTTTCTCCAGTAATCAAAATGCATTCAGACACAAAGCAAAAAAAACCCAAAAAACCAAAAACAAACAAAAAATATTTATCCTAAACTTCACTGAATTGTAAATAGAATTCTTTTGCATATGGGGAAAGTAAAAAAAAGTCTCTGAAAACAACACAGAAAAAAAAAAATACTAATGTTCTGGATAAACCTGCAAACATTAGACTGGCTTCTTACTTTAAATGGATTGTTTGAGCTCCATTTTTTTAGCCTGTTCACTAACACTTTTAGTCACCCTGTTCTTCGTGCTGTTTTTACTTGCTTCCCTGCTGCTAACACTTTGATCTTTGCTTCCTGGCTCTCTCCCTTGCTGTTCTTTTCAACAGTGTTCTGCTTTTTGTTTGATGATCAGTGAAAACTGCAAGATTCTTGACCTCTAAAGAACAGACAGAACTTTGGAAATCGGAGATCGTGTAAATTGTACTTGGCTGCTGGGACATGGAATCCCATTAAACATCAAGGATGACTAATCTTAACAAAAAAAACAAAAAAAAAAAGGTGTATATAAAAGGTCTTATGCTGCTTTATTGTGCAGGGAATAACTTCAGACTCTGCCATTCATTAATATATGCATTCCTGGCACAGCTTGTTGTTTTTGATTTTTGTTGCTGTTTGTTTTTTTTTTTTTTAATTTTGCAGAACAAGAGCAATTTCAAGTTGTAAGCTGAAGTAATTTTTTCCCCCAATACAAAACTTCTGGAAGTAAGGGTTTATCATTTATAGTATCGAAATTATTTCTTCCCTTTTTCCTTTCAGCATTGGGACAGTAACAGTAGAACATTATGCACGACAGATGGTTGTAGTTTCATGATTAACATGTGTAATCCCTGTGCCTTGAATAACATAAAGATTCCTTTTTTCTAAAAGCCTGTCAAGCATGTCAGAACACACAACATCTAGTCTTTGGTACATGGGAATTCTAGTATATTTGGTATTTGATGGTATGCAGTACTCAAATAGACATGTTGATTAGTTCTGTATGTGCATATTGAAAAAACAGTTCATGGAATTACAGTTAAAAGGCAGCATGCATGTCTGTACAGAAAAGTAATAAGTTATTTTGAGACTCTATATGTAATGCACAGTCACTTAGGTCACTTTGTTCTTGGAATGTCAGTGAAAACTCAGCAAAATTAGTACTGGTAGATATGAAGCAAAAAACTTTCATACCAACAATTTACTTATTTTCAGATACAGTAACATTATTAATAAATTCAGAATTATAGCAATTCAAGCCTTCAATATTAAAATTCTTTATTCTCATGCATCAGGCAATCAGCAGAAAGTTGGAAGAGTGCAGCCTTCCCTTCTAGAAAAATCTTCTCTACTTATACAATACTCTATTCTTAGCAGTGTACTTTTAAGGCCTCTGAGTGTACTGATAAGCCTTAGCTGCCTTAACCAGAGGCTAGAAGTTCAAAAAGTGCTAGAAGCTTCAACATTCCATTTAAACTCATGTCTGGTTACCTAGACCTTGCCTGAGCCATGCTGTAGATATATGTCAGTACGCAACTGTCCTCTTTTTCTAATTAGAAGTTAAAATTAGTATGTTTATGAGTTTCAGACTGCTTGGTAGGAAGAAAGAAAGAAGTACAGTTCAAAATTTAGCATATAATTCCAGTACAGTTCAGGTAGAACTTCAAATGGAAGATAGGAGACTAAATAGAAATGGAAGAGTCTGAGGTCACCTAAACCGTCCTGAGGCTGGGATATACAAGATACCTATGCCAACTGAGCAACTAACAACTTTTCCTCACCAGCACTGAAGTTGTAGTGATCTCTATTCTATCGCCATAGATAGTGCATTCTTCTTTTAGCAAGAAAATTCTTTCAAAGACATCTCATGCATAGCTACCTCTTTCCAGGAGAGTAACCAGACCGAACACTGAGAAAATATTCTCTCTCCCATTTTTCTTCTTCCTTGTAAAACCACAAAAATTCTAAAAAAATCTCCTAAATTCTTCCAAGAAATCTCATCCAACTCCTTTGTTAAGTAGAGACAATTCATGATCCTAATGAGGTAGCAGGTTTTGAAAAAGGAGTTAGCTATAGGTATCCAAGCATGAAAACAGAAGTATGAGTTACTGTGAGGTGTTACATTGCATATATTTAAAAAAAAAAAAAAAAAAAANTTAAAAAGAAATATCAAGTTTTCATGCATGGAGAAGACACCAAAAAAAAAAAAAAAGAGCAAATAAATAAGGAAATAAATGTATTATTTCTCTTCAACAAAAGAACATGGATACAAAATGTAGGGTTGTTTTTGTTGCTTTTTTTTTCCCTTAGGAAAGAACACTAGTTCAGCTCATTTTGTCATATATTGGAGTAATCCTCAAGTCAGGCAACAACAAATATTTCGTGGGTTTAAAAATGTATGAAATTATGCTAATTAAGATCATGGAATCATAGTATCATAGAATCACAGAATGGTTTGGGTTGGAAGGTACCTTTAAAGACTACTCAGGTCAACACCCCTGTAATGTGCAGGGACATCTTTAGCAAAATCAAGGTGCTCAGAGTCCTGTCCAGATCTATCTTGAACATTTCCAGGAATGGGGCACCTACTGTCTCTTCTACCTCTCTGGGAAACCTATTCCATTGTTTCACCAACCTCATTGTAAAAATGTCTTCCTCATATTCAACATAAATCTACCCTCTTTTAGTTTAAAACCATTAGCCTTTGTCTTATCGCTACATATTCTGCTCAAAAGTCTTTAGTCATCTTTCTTATAGCCCCCCTTTAAGTACTGAAAGGCCACAATAAGGTCTTTCTAGAGCCTTCTCTTCTCCAGGCTGAATAACCCCAACTCCCTCAGCCTGTCCTCACAGAAGAGGCGCTCCATCCTCTAATCATTTTTGTGAGTCTTCTCTGGACCCGCTCCAACGTGTTCATGTCTTTATTGTAGTGAGGATTCCAGAGCTGATCACGTTACTCCAGGTAGGGTCTCACCAGAGCAGAGCAAGAGGCAAAATCACCTCCTTTGACCTCCTGATTGCACTTCTTTTGATGCAGCCGAGGGTACAGTTGGGTTTATAGTCTGCAAGTACACATTATCACCTCATGTCTAGCTTTTCATCCACCAGTACCCCCATGTCCTTCTCAAGGCTGTTCTCAATCCCTTCATCTGACAGGTTGTATTCGTATCACGAGTTGCTCCGACCTAGGTACAGGACCTTGCTGTTGGACTTGTTAAATCACATCAGGTTCAAACAGGTCCACTTCTCGAGCTTGTCTAGGTCCCTCTGGATGGTATCCCATCCTCAAGTCATACCAACCATGATGTCTTCAAACTTGCTGAGAGTGCACCCAATCCCATTGTTTATGTCACTGATGAAGATATTTAACTGTACTGGTCCCAGTTTGGACACCTAAGGGACACCACTTGTCACTGATCTCCATATAGACTCCTCATCCACTGAACATTCCACCCCTGAAATCTATGTTTTTCCAATTTAGAGAGAAGGATTTTGTGGGGAGCTGTGTCAAAGGCCTTACAGAGGTCCAGATAGACGACAACCATTGCTCTTCCCTTGTCCACTGGTATAGTGAATCCACCATAGAAGGCCACTAGTTTGGTCAGGTAACACTTGCCAAGTGAAGCCAAATTGATGCCACTTGTCAGAATTATCTGTTCATCTTGCATGATACTAATATAAAAGTACTACATTTTAATTGTACATATTCTTGCATATTTTAGAGAGAAGGAGTGCTATGAGGACCACCACAGGTTCATGGATCACTGTGGCTTAAATTAGAACACTAACTTCAGATTGTCCAACCACTATCTATATTTCAAGGTATTGTATCTTTATATTACGAACATTATTTATGCAATCGTTTCACATGCATTTCCAAATAAACGTCCAGGTCAAGTAAGTTTTATATGTCAGAGTATTTATTTTCAGGATGTAGAAATCCATCATTATGGAACTTTATGCTAGAGGAAATCCACATAAGAATGCATGTTTTAAAGACTTACTTGAAAACAAATGAAATAAAAAGAAAATCATGTTGTATATAAAATACAGAAAGTCTAATACATATCTGTATTTCATGAATAAAAGTGATTATACAATAAGACAAAATATATAGTAAAATGCAAAGAGTGCGGCAGGCAACTTGTTCTAATACTCTACAGATCAGGCAAATTGGCTTTTTTTAGGAATGTCTGCATCAGTATATTTCTTTGGCTTAAAGAGTCATAATTTTGTTAACCTACAGGAAGCTGGTAACCTTCTCCAGCCTCTTAGATGTTGTATCTGAGTTTCTTTATCATCCTCAGAAATAATAAATAGTAGCTGCTAGATGTGAAGTCACGCCTTTCAAAACGGAGAATGCTCCTCCAGCTGAGGTCAGAACAAGTATCCAAGGTTAGCTGTCACATCAGTTCATGGTCCTGCAAGCACAAGAAAGTTGCTGAGTTGTTCACAAAGTTGCACTAGGTTCCTGTTAGCAATTTATTTCCACTCCTATAACTGTGGTCTCTTAACTGTAACCATCTCTTTTCTGTCCCTGGGCTTTTAATGTGAGCAATAATTTCACTAATTGAGATTCAGATGGGAATAAATATCCTTGCTATCACCTATTGTTTGGAAATACAAATGTGATTCTTTATTCAACACACTTTTCTGCAGGTTCTTAAATACCTAGTTCAAGTTAAGACATTTGGAATGTTATGTAATATTTTTTTAATCTTCTGTTCATATTCTGAGGCTCAAAATGGTTGTTGATACTAAATGAAGTTCTGACAGTGACATAGCTATGCTGTTAAGATTTTGTTTTCAGTAACATATTTAGAGAAGTGCATTAGCCTCACCAGGGGTGAAATATTCCATCTGTAGAAGTAAGAATGGTATAAATTTTATTGGTAACCATAGTCAGTTCATGCTAGGTTTTTCAAAAGTCATATTCTTTTGAGAGCCTCGGCACTGAGGCTATCTATAAGAATGGAAGTGTTGAATTAACTGTTGGCTAATTCTCCCTGAATGAAACTATTTCAGTTTAATATAAATGCAGCTGATTACCAATTGACCCCTTTTTTACATTCAAATAAGAGCAGATTCTAGATTCCCGAATAACTAATATTGCTGAAGGCATATAAAGTTATGTCAGCACTGTCTCTGCCCCTGCTGTGCTTGATTCCTTATCGCTTTTGATCTTGCACAGGATTTTATAACAGTGAAAAGGAGATAGAAAAATATCCCACTCTGATTGCTAACATAATACATCTACTTTAACCTGTTTATATGATGTAAAAGTCTTGTAGAAGGAGTGTCCCTTTTGTTGCAGTTCAGTAGATACAGAAAGATTTGTTGAATTCTGATCCTTCTGTAACTGCTAAAGCGCTCTTAGAAGCACTCTGAAAACACTGATCCTCTCAGGTCATAGTATCGTGGAACGGTTTGTGTTGGAAAGGACCTCAAAGATCATCTAGTTCCAACTCTCCTGCTATAGATCATATTAATCAAAGCTCCATCTAACCTGGCATTGAACACTTCCAGGGAGAAGGCATCCACAGCTTCTCTGGGCAACATATTCCAGTGTCTTACCAACCTCACATAGAAGAATTTCTTCCTTATATTTAATTTAAATCTATTCTCTTTCAGTTTAAAATGATCACCCTTCATCCTATCACTACACTCCATGATAAAGAGTTCCTCCTTGTCTTTCCTCTAGGTCCACTTTAAGTACTGCAAGGTTACTATAAGGTCTCCCTGGAGCCTTCTTTTCTTCAAGCTGAACAACCGCAACTCTCTCAGCCTGTCCTCATAGGGGAGGTTTAACAAGGCCAAGGCTGAGATGCAAGGTCCTGCACATGGGTCGTAGAATCATAGAATCCAACTAATGTTGGAAAAGACCTCGAAGATCAAGTCCAACCATCAACCCAACACTTCCATGACCACTAAACCATGTCCTGAAGTACCACATTTATACGTTTTCTGAACACCTCCACTGATGGTCACTCCATCACTTCCCTGAGCAGTCTGTTCCAATGCCTCACCACTCTTTCAGTATAGAATTTTTTCCTAATATCCAGTCTAAACCTTCCCTGGCACAACTTAAGCCCTGTCATCCTATCACTAGTTACTCGGGAGAAGAGATCAACACCCACCTCACTACAACCTCCTTTCAAGTAGTTGTAGAGAGCAATAAGGTCACCCCTCAGCCTTCCCTTCTCCAGACTAAACAATCCTAGTTCCCTCAGTTGTTCTTCATAACATGTGTTCTTCTGACCCCTCATCCACCTCATTGCCCTTCTCTGGACCCGCTCCAGTAATTCAATGTCTTATACTGTGGCACTCCAACTGGACACAATACTCAAGCTGTGGTCTCACCAGAGCCAGGTAGAGGGGGCTGAACTCCTCGCTTCTTCTACTGGACGTGCTGTTTTTCTTATAGATCAGGATGTTGTTGTCCTTCTTGGTCAGCTGGGTACACTGCTGACTCATGTTCAGCCGGCTGTCCACCAGCACTCCCAGATCCTTTTCTGCCAGGCAACTTTCCAGTCACTCTTCCCCTAGACTTGTAGGCCTATCTGTATCCCAAGTGCAGAAGCCAATTCCAGGTCAATCAACCAAGCGATTCATTTGTCAAATCCCTGGATTTGACAATGGATTCCTATATGTCTCTCCATTTTAGACAAAAGGATGTTTTGCAGGACAAGGTAAATGAAATGCTTTGCATAAATCCAGGTAGATGACATCAGCTATTCTTTCCTTATCCACCAATGCTGTAACTGTCGTAGAAGGTCACCAAATTTATCATCACAATTTACTCTTAGTGAAGCCATGTTGGCTGTCACCAATAATCTCCTTATTTAACATGTGCCGTAGCATAGATTCCAGGAGAATCTGCTCCATGATTTAATCAAGGTGAGACTGACTGACCTGTAGGTCCCCAGTACTTCTTTTTTTTTTTTTTTTTCCTTTTTAAAAATTTGTGTTAAAACAGTCCTGGAATCGTTAACATATTTTGTAAACTTCTTGACTCCAGCCTGAGTTCTGTCTGACTAAAAATCCATTCCACCCTTGTAGCAATCAGAGTCAGAAAATTTCTAGGAAACACTAAAGGTTTTCAATTTAGAGCACCTTGGAATGTGCTATAAGTGCAGGACATTCATCCCAGGAATTGCAACACAAATGTCCCTACAGTCCCTACTCAAGCATGTCAACTGCTAAGTCATGTAGGGGTGTTATTTTTCTGGCCTGAAGGCTACCCTAGGCATTGTCCTATGCATCTTGTACTATTTCCCCTCAGAAGCAGTGAATTCTTGCTGCATGTTGTTAAATGTTAGATCCAATTTAGAAGTATCAGTAGCAAAATTGTCATTCTGAATGAGGGATGCATGCTGCATAACCTTCCTTATGTGTTTACTTTATTTGCAGTTTTGAAATTGACAGGGACACCACATTTTTCACATTTATAAATTCTTCTCAGATTTCCTTTTCTGAGAAAGTTTGTTGTAACTCACTAAGGAATTTAACAGATTCACCTAGTAAGAGCAAGAACAGAAGGTGAAGGGAGAAGAGAGCTCCATGTATACTAAATATGCAGCTAGTGAGTTATAGTCTTTCAAAGCACTTACGTGAAGCTGTGTGTGATTTACATAATGGAGACTATAGATTCAGAAGGATAAGATCGGTGTGGGTATTGAAAAGAATAATAATGTTATTTATAAATTGCATAGCAGATCTCATTCGTTGTGTATTTAGTAAGACATTGAATTTAGCTTTCTAGTGGTTTTAATTTCTTGCACTTGTTTAATTTTCGGACATGCAAATTTTGTGTGTAGACTTTTTGAGATTCTTACATGGAAGATTTGTTTGCATATTTATTTTAATTGCACACAGTGTGATACGATGACTATTGTAATTCCCTTTGTGAAGGTGCATCAGACAAACAGCTGATCAGAATCTCTAATTACAGATCCTGTGAGACTGGAAAAGTTTACATTTTCAGGTCACCCAACAATCTAGTTGCATAACTAGTCCACCTCCCTGATACAGCAGCTTGTGATTCATAAGGATCCATCATCTTGTCTGTGAACTATTTTCCTCTATTCCTTGTGATATTTTCAGTTCTGTCTGTCTCTATAAAGATTTCAGTATGTTGATCAAATGTGCAGTAGCATGAAGAATTTTGTACAATAGGAAATTAAAATTTTCTTTAAAGATTTCTTACATGTGAAACACTTTGTTTGATGCATCCCCTTTCTGTGTTAAGGAGTAAAACAGATTCTAGGAAGGAAACCTCATGAGATTATGATGAAGGAAGAAGGCATGTAATAAGTGAGGAACAGAACACTCAGCAGAAATCAAGCAAAACATAATAAGCCTGAGGCTGAGTAGAAAACGGGCTCCATTTGAAGCTAAAGTGATACATAGGAAAGGAAATACTGGTTAATGTTGTGAACAGCTGTAGGGGGTTGTATAAAAGTGTACAAAAGGCTTGGAAAAGGGCATTCTAGAGGAATGACCTCACTTCTCAAGTAGGAGGCTAAAGGATGCTACGGCATTCAAAAAAAACAATCCCTTATCCAGTCGGAACAGTTTGTTTATGGCTCATCTGGCTCATAGTTCATAAACAAGTTTTAGTAATGTCTAGTGCATCCAGGTGACTCACAGGGGGTTGTAAAAGTGACCCAGCCTTGGATTGCCTCGAGGCCACAGGGAGCTGTGTAGACAGCTCAGCCCTTAGCTGTCCATAAGCCACAGACCAAACAAGGTAACGCTGCACCATATAAAGAACCAAAACCTGAGCTGAGCCTTTTCTGAAATCCCTCAACAAATAATATGCCCTGAGTCTTAATTCAAACTGCTATTCTGTTGCCTGAGACAGTAAGATAAAGAGAAGCTGGAGGGTTTCATTGTCAGTTTTCAGCCAACGACCTTGTGTATTCAGGCACTGTAATCCTTTCAGGCATAGTCTTGCCCACAGTCACGTAAATCAGTCTCCTCTCCAATGCTACATCTTGCGTATAAGGAGACATTTCCCCTTGGTTGGGACACCAGCCGGGTTTATTTTCTGGGATTGAGAAAACTTACCTGGAGGGGTAAGTGAGTATTTATCATGCTGTAAGTTTGCAACTGTGAGTGATTAACTAATATTTAGTGCTCTTTTTAGGTTGTTATAATGTATTCTTGTTTTTAAATTGTAATAGTGCATTCTTCCATTACATCCATGAAAACCTGCAACAGTCACATATTAAAACTGTAAGTGAAGTTCAAATAAACTTTTTGCTTGAGCCTTGCAGATAAATCTGTGAGTGAAGTTTGAATAAACCATTTGCTTGAGTCTTGCAGTCTAGGCTCTTCACCACGGCCTGAAACAGAGAAACAGTGTCAGAGCAGGATGCTGTACCCTGTTTATACCTGTAGCTTTAGGAATCTTATTCAAGCAGTCAGAAAGAGCATCATGGCATCATCATTGCAATAATGAAGAAGAGTCTCCAAAGTAGCATCACATTCAACACTGTATCCTAATTTACCTGCCTTTTGAATATCAGCTATTGAGGACAACACAATCACAACTTGAGAAAAATGAAACTACCACACTGCATCAAGATGCCAAACTAAGAATAATTGTATTTTAACTTGAAATAACACTACTTAAACCTTTGTAGCTTTCCCACAGAAGCTACTTATGTGCTATGAATGGTATATGATTTATCTTTCAACAGTCCCTTAGGCAGTAGGAGCCTGAGGGGGATCTCTCTCATTCATAGTGGGATCTACCTTAATGAACTTCTGCTTTTTGCACTACATGAACTTGCATCTGCTCTAGTCACCTGGGATCATTTCATGTTTGATGGAGAATGGTAGATATTTTTATAGCATGATTCCTGCAGCTTGCTTTTGAAGGAAACTCTAGCATCATAAAATTACTAATATTCTCAAAATGTTTCTATCTATTGCTAATAGAGGGAGCCAATGATGACTGACTCATCTGTAGACATTAATATTGGATGGATGAATTCCACTTTGAGTTTTGTTACATGAACATGGTGGTATAGAATCATAGAATTATATAATAGTTTGGTTTGGAAAGGTCCTCTTAAAGTTATCTAGTCTAAACTCTCTTGAAATATGCATGGACATAGTCAACTACACCAGGTTGCTCAGAGCCTAGTATGGTCTGACCCTGAATGTTACCAGGCCTGAGGTTTCTACGACTTCTCTGGGCAACCTGTTCCAGCGTTTCACCACCCTCACTGTGACAAATTTCTTCCTTATGTCTAGTCTAATTCTACCCTCTTTAGTTTAAAAACATTGCCCCTTGTCCTGTCACTACAGGCCTTGCTAAAAAACAAACCCAGTTCTCTCAGACTTTCTTCATAGGAGAGATGCTGCAGCCCTGTGATCATCTTTGTGTCCCTCCTTTGGATCCACTCCAGCAGGTCCATATCCTTCTTGTGCTGAGGACTCCAAAGATGGACACAGTACTCCAAGTGGGGTCTCACCAGGACAGAGTAGAGGGGCAGAATCAGCTCCCTTGACCTACTGGTCACACTTCTTTTGATGCAGTCCAGGATATGGTTGGCTTCATAGTCCACAAGTGCACATTGCTGACAGTACCCCTAAGTCCTTCTCTGCAGAGCTGCTGCTACACGGAAGCAATTTAATCATACTTTGAGCACAAGGTTACATCAGATGACCTCCTGAGGTTCCTTCCAACTTAAATTATTATATGATTTTATAATCCTATGACGGGAAGTTACAGGACTCCAAATTTGACACTTGTTTCATTACAATCACTTTAAGAAGCTACATAATTTCTCTGTCATTCATATTACTGAATTAACAGATGAATTGACAAATGACATTTCTCCCTCTATTTAAAGGGCAGTTGAGGATGTAATAATATAATTTTGTAATCACAATAGCAGAAGTAGACATACAAAGAAGTTACTCCTTCAGTTTGGGTGCAAGCAGCTAATTACTTTTGTTTTAAGGGATATTGTATATTTTACTTTTCATTACCTTCTTAAGTATTTTCAAGAAGTACATATAATATAAAAGTAAACTAAGATAAATTATGTTGTAACTTAAAGACACATAAACTATCTGGAAGAAACCTACATACATTGGCCAATCTCTTTAAAAGTCATGCATTGTTATTGTAAATGATCACACCACACTTACACAGTAGTAGAACAGATAAATCTTAGTCATCACTGTTGCACTGGAGAAAGAAACCTGTCACTGCCCTGTGCAATCTTTTCTTTCCAGGACTCAGAATACAGATTCTCATTAAACAGGTAATTTAAAATATGCTACTGTGCATTATCTAATGATATTAAAATTTATTCTGAAATGTGTCTGAAGTCGGTTTGGGAACATTAGAGTGTAAGCCTGTGTGGAGTACAGATACTGCTTTACTTAAAACTGATGTTTGAAAAGAAGAAAATGCAGCACCTAAACTGCAGTGGCTGATGGAAGGAATTGAAAGCAAAATTCATGGTATCCAAAGACCAAATCTTCCATGATCAGTGGCAGTCATAACCTTAGCCACTTGCTTTTATAAACATGATGCTCAAAAGTCTGTTACTTTAACTTAAATTAAACTCAAAAATATATATTATTTTTGACCAATTTAGTTTTCTAGTAAATTATGTTTACTCCAATGGGAAAAAGTAGCAAGGATATACTTTATCATTTTTTAGATGGATAGAAGTATTTAATTATATCCAATTCTGTAAATAGAACTGCAGTAACAAAGGGCAGGGTGTTAATAGTTTCATGATGGTATCTCCCTCATTATTACTCTTTATATTTTATTTATTTAATTTCTTGGCAGTGCTTCTAAAATACTTGTTAAAATCTAAAGATTTGTATTCCATTATGAAAGCAGTAAGATAAGCATCACTGAGAGGCCAGACTACTCAGCCAGAGGAGGACATAGTGCCTCTGCTTGAAGAAACAGGGGAAACAGTGATCATTTTGACCATCTCTTTTTGACATCTGGCAGCTGCTATTCTATGTTAGCTGATGAATGCTTTTTCAGGCTGATCGCTTGAAGTTGCTGAAAGTAAAGACATCTGCCATTTTTATGCTTATGTGGCCTTAGACAAAACTCCCTCTGTTGTTCATTTGACAGAGGAGAATACATCTCATCTTACCATAGAAAGCCTGGGATCAGACTTTCAACACCGAGTCTTTTGGCCAAACAATACTTTTTCTATGATCAAAGTGTACAAGGGATGTAGCAGTCACGTTCAAGTTCATGTTCGCTCTCCTTTGCAGACAATGGAAAGGAAAAGGAGGAAACACATTTAGCCCAAAGATTTAAATTCTTTTCTAGAAATCTGAATTTTACTGAAGAATATAATGTCTGATCAAAGCTATAAATAGCAGCATTTATTTGAATTCCCCTGTTGCCAGCCAGTCCACTAACAAATGTTTTTTTCTTTGAGGCTTTCTTTTAATATTCTATTCCCAATGTAACCTCTTAAACATTCAATTTTAATAGGTCATTTTCTTTCTTTTTTTTTTTCTCTCTAAAGCCCGTTATTAAACTAAACAAATATATCATGTTTAGAAATGCAATCACATTCATAAACATGTGATTACTGATGATTAAGGAATATTTTAAACATCTTATATTTTTCTTTATTGACTGATATGGTGTGCAGTACATTGATTTATCAGGTGTATTAAAAAAAACTGCCAAATTATTATTTCAGTATTTACAGCTACTGAAAACTGGCCTGTGAAAATGGAGCATGTAAAAACTACTTCTGTATGTACCAATTGAACACATATACTTTAATAGCATCATCAACAGTGTATTTTGACTGTATCTATAATTACATTTGTTCATTGTTGCATAATATCATCTTATTAAATTGATTTCATAATCTTTTTATTAACTGTTAGAAACTTCTTTACTAAAACTCTAACTTGCCTATGTGCTCAGCTAAACTACTGGAATTCATTTATGAATTAATATATTATTTCATAGATTTCAGCACACTTGAATCAAGGAAATTAGGCTGTTCTCCCATATAACAAGTGAAAGAACAAAAAATTGCACCAGAGGAGGTTTAGATTCGACAATCTGGAAATTTTTTTTTTACAGAAAGGGTTGTCAGGCATTGGAACAGGCTGCCCAGGGAAGTGAAGTCCCCATCATTGGAGATATGTAGAAGATGTATAGATGAGGCACTTATAGACATGGTTTATTGGTGATCTGGCAGTACTAGGTTAATGGCTGAACCTGATGATCTTGAAGGTCTTTTCCAACCAAAACAATTCTATGATTCTATGATTCTAAGTTAATGAAAAATTGTGATGATATAAAAAATATAGACACTATTATTCAAATATTTTGTGTTTTCATTTGTCCTTTCTAAATGATGTATACTTTCATTGCTCTTAGGATTCTGAAAGACATTTTAATACTTTCAAGCAATCAGATACATTCTTGCAAAAGAGGCACATCCTCCTTTTTGCTGGAGACGACTGCTGTTGAGTGTGAGGAACAGATACCTCTTTAGAGACCATGTTGTGTGCCACCCAGGCAAGTGGGCAACTATTCAGAGAGGTGTTAAGAATCTGAAGTAACTAGTTGTGCAGGAACTGATTTTTTGCTGACCTGGATGACCTGCAGACACCATTAGATCCAGATAAACTCAGAGTTATCAGACCCATGTGGCACAAGTGGGTACTGAGTGCACTAATCATGTGCCAACGTATTAGCATTTTTTAGCCGGACAAAGGATGAGGAGCCAATGGTGGGTCAGTTGAACGCTTGACTGCAACAATATGCAGATAATCTCTCTTCCTTCCCATGGCCGACGTCTCTGCTGTTGATAAATCATTGAACAAATCCATGGAACTGCTCAGTAAATTGTAAGAAATATTGACAGAGGAAATTGAACATCTGTTTGTCTTGCCTAGCTCATAAGAGGACCCTTCTATTTGTGCGGATGCTGAGGGTTGAGGAACAAAATGTGCACATTGCTACTACAGTGATGCACTGGTGGCAATACCACACTAACAGAGACTCCTTGATCCCTATTTGGAAGCTGATCTGTCAACTACAGAGGCAAGGAGTGATCAGCAAGGCATGTACACTCCTTAAGACTCCTATCTGGCTAGTACAAAAATCTAATGGAGAGTAGATATTGACAGTAGATTATTGTAGCCTGAATGAAGTAATGTTGCCACTGAGTGTTGCTGTGCTGGACGTGTTGGAACTTCAGTATGAACTGGGGTTGAATGCAGCCAAGTGGTAGGAGACAAATGATATTCCTGTTCCTTTGGCAGCAGAGTGAAGACCACAGTTTGCTTTCACCAAAAGAAGCATCCAGTACATCTGGAACCAACCACTCCAGTGGTGGAAACTTTGTCCCAAGATTTGCCATGGACTGATTCAGACTGCACTAGAAAAGAGTGGAGCTCTCTAACATTTGCAGTATATTGATGACATCATTGTACGACATAATATAGCAGAAGAAATTTTTGAGAAAGGGGAGAAAATAACTCAAATTCTTCTAAAAGCCAGTTTTACCATCAAAAGATACAAGGTCAAGGGACCTGCACAAAAAATACCAATTGCAAGCTCCAGATGCATGCCACATCATCCTGCTGTGCACAACTTCACCAGTCTGATAGATGAAAATTATGGTTTTGGACTAAATTAATTCAATTAACTTTTTGGATAAAAGAATCCTGGGCCAAGGGGCTAATACCTGCATGTGTCTATGTGCTGAGAGATGGGAAGAACAGCAGCAGTTTGGATGTGATGTAAATGGTATGGGCTAAGGGGTGAAGTACTCTCCTGGTTTCACTAGAGCAGAAACATAGACCTGCAGTGGTATGCAGGCCATTAGCACTTTGGAGTCAGCCGGTGCAGCTGATCCAAGTTGGCTCACCAATGTATCCCACCCCATCCCATAAATGTCACGCTCAGTATAAAGGGGGAAGCTTGCTGCAGAGTCAGGGGGGTGTTTCTACTTCTGCTTATGGTCTCTTGATCCTGCTCCTCGAAACTGCCTTCCTGATTAGTGTAAACGCTATGCATTTGCTGGGCTAAGTGTAACTTTGTTTACTGTATACTGGCACTAGTATTAGTTTGATTGTTTCATTAAGTCCATTTTCACTTCAACTTGTGAGTCTTCTTTCCTTTTCCTGTTCTCTCTTCTTGGTGCTAGGTAGAGGTCCTTGAGTGATAGAGCAACTGCTGTAGTTTAGCCCCAGATATGGACTTAACGTAGACAATTGTCATCAGTACTCCATAAAAGAAAAAGTGTTATGTTTTATTTTATAGAAGGAAAATAATCAGAGAAGACTAGATTGTGGCTTTTAAAATTCCACACACACAAAAAAAAATAACCCAAAACTACAAGCTCTAATGCTCATGTTCCAGAGGGTGACTGCAACCTCCATGTTAATTTCCATCAAATTTCCACTGTATCTAAAAATCTATTAGAATCTTTATTCCCATGGTATCTAAAATTGTATTAAGATCTTTATTTTTGGGATCTCTATATGTCATCTATGCAGCTGCTCTTATTTGGAGAAGAGGCAAGAATCATTGCAGAGGTATCTGCACTGGATGAAATTTTGGAGATTTCAGAAGAGTCCAGTCAGCTAAGCATGCTCAAATAAATCAGATAGCATCAAGTTTAGTATATAGCAGAGAAAAATCAAATAGATCCGCTTTTGCTAAGTGTTGGTAGTTACCATGCTAGTAAATTCAGAAAGTCAGAGATCTGAACTGAAATATGCCTCAGCCTGAGATGGTCTATTCTTACAGTTCCATTTATGAAGCCTTTGCTCTGAGAATCTGGCTAAGTAAAGGCAGGAGTGTCATTCCATGTCATCTGCAAATGCCTTGGCCAGATTGGAAGCAATGTAACAAATGATGAAACTTAAAAGCCAGATGAAGGAAATTCCTTAGCAGAAGTTTCACATTTAATTGAAATCACAACAGTGTCCAGTTTTCTCTACAAAAATAATTACATTGAGAATATTGTATGTCTGACTAGGAATTTAAGTGCTTTCTATCAATACTTGAAGCTGAAATCATAGGTAATAATTTCTAAATTATACTTTCTTCTCTGGCTTTTATAACTTATGCAAATATATTTTTAGACCATTTCTGAAATTACCAAGTTATTAGATAATGTCCATCAACTCCCATGTGAAGAATGCAAGTTCTTGATTTAAAATAAGGCTAAATATAAGGATGTATGCAATTCTTCTGAAAGTCTCAAAAGAATCCTATAAAATGCCTCCTTTAAATGAACGTGTTCTCGAATTAGTCATTTCTTCACCTCACAAAAATTCTGAGTAATTTTATAATTATTCTGGACATTCCAAGGAAGTTCAAGCATGTAATTCATGACAAATTAAAAACTAACGAAGAAATAATTTTGGTTATATGTATTCACTATTCTGCCTAACAAATGATTAACTTATACTATGCATATTTATTATTTACTGTGACTTTTACCTTAAAAGCTCTAGTTTCCTTAAGAATCTCAATATAGTCTTACATCCACCCTTCCCCTGTTTACCATCATCCTGATATGCTGTTTGTAATCAATCTATGAAATAATTGAAACTATATGGTGACATATATTATTACTACTAATATTAAGCAATATATATCAATAAAATCTGTTTTAGTGTAGTCTAGTTATCTCCAGTCATCTACTGTATTATTGAGTTCTTGTAGCAGAATACTATTTTTTAAAAAGTTATTTACTAAGAGGATATCCTAGAAAACCAATTAATAACTAATATGTTTTTCTACTAAACAAAAAGCTACCATAGACCTGTATCCTAATTTGCATATCCAATTCCATTATAAATAGAACTATTTTTTATTTTGTGTGACTTACAATTATATAAATACGTAATACTACACACATATACATAAATGTATATATACCTATATACCTATATGTATATTTATTCAGCATAAGCCAGAATTCAATGAGCTCTTCCCACAATCTTCCAAATCATTTAAACTGAACTTAGCAAATAATTTACATTAAGATCTTAACTATTATGTCCTCAACAACAAGCTATCACTAACCTTACATCAAACGTCATTAAACTGAGAACTAAAACAAGTTTTAAGACCCATCTTTGAATCTCAGAACATTTTTTGCAGTTTCTCAGTTTCTCCTCCCATTACTACAAAACATTCTCAAACCTGTGGCCTGAAACATTAATCTCTGCCACAGTAATTCGCAGGTGCATAATAGATAGATAGGGTTCTGCCCATGTGGTTTTACGCAGAAGGATGATATGGGCCTTACTTGCTGGGCGTGGGATGACACCATCAAGATGGAGTCACTTTGAATTTCTAATAGCAGGATAATATTTTCATAATAACAAATGTGTAGACCCAGTGGAAAATTATACAATTTACTGGAAATGAGAAAGCAGCTGGGACGTTTGGCAAATGTTGCTATTCTTGTCTGCCATTGAGTGTTTATTCTAAAAGCATCTGTAGCACTGCAGGCAACATTTTTTTCTGAGTGAAGAACCTCATGTGTTAAGTGTTGAGTACCTCACATTTCCTTCAAAAGCAGCATGAAAATTTTCTGATTTTGAAACTTCTTCCTTTACTGTCCTGTGAACGAGGCAGGAGATAAAATCTAACAAATATATGACTACAAATGTCGTATATGGTTTTCCAATTAAAAATGCAAACTGATTATTGCATCGACAACACTTTGTGATTTCCTTGCTAATGTTCAACTATATAAATTAATCCACAGTGAAAATTTTTCTGTCTTTCTCCATACAAGTTCTGTCAACTTTCCATTCTCTTTCATTTTTATCTTTGTTATGAATAATTAAATGAAATACGAAACACCCAGAAACTAAGGAGCAAAATTTCTTCTCAGTTTGGCTGCATATTTTCAACAAATTCCTTGATTATTTTTTCTGTCTAGATTCTTGTTAATCTTGAGGCATAAGGATCTTACGATAAAGAAAGAGGAGAAAGTAATTTTAGGAGACATTTTAAATAGGAAATACTGCAACAGTTGCTTGACATAGATGCTTCCTTAGAGAAGGCTTTAGAAAGCAGAATAAGGAAAGATGGAGAGACTAAAATAAATTAAGGGCAAACTGATACTGTATCTCTCAGTCTTCTTAGACAACTTGTTGGTGTGTCTATGGAAGACTTCTGACTGGGCTTGTGGATTGGCTTGTATTCCTTCTACTTTTTGTTCTTGAAAACTCGAAGCAAACACTTGGAACCAAAATTTCCAAAGTTTTAGCTATGCTGAAATTTTACTCCTGTTTCTGCTCTACTTTTTCATCTTTTAATGCACATCTTATTGAATAGTAAATAGAACATTCTTGTGTGTCCTCATCAATTGCTAGATGCATAAGAGGCTGCTAGATTTTCCAGTCTTGAAGTGTTTTTTAGATTTTTCAGCACTTGTAATGGTTACGGTACACATCTGGGGGAAGTATGCACCATGTTCTCTGATCTTTTGATAGAAACATTCTCTTATAGCACAAACAGAATTTGCATGTTTGTTCACAGCCCCTCTTCCCTACACTGCTCCTCTTCTAGAAAATGTCTTCAGAGGGATTATATTGTATTTATATGCTAATGTGTAAAAAAATGCATACTGGTGTATAAGAAATCTATAAGGACAGTAGTTATTTCTTCTGTTCTTTTCCATTGTCCTCCTCTTTCTGATCTAATATTAAATAATGAACAGGTATTGAAAGAGAGAACAAACTATCTTCAAAAACCTTAATGCTGGTGAAACAAATTACACCTGAAAATAAACTAGTCATATATTTCTCAATACCACGTTATTCCTGTTTTTAACTGGATATTTGACCCAAGGTAATTTATAGTTTCACAAGGCTTTAAATTCTCCATAATTTGTAAAACTAATGCCCTTCCTAAGGTTTCTGTCAGGGAGGAAAAAAAAAAATCCTGAAGAAAACTATCAGTTCTTGCTAAATACACATGATGATCTAAATTTATCCTTCAATTACTCAAAAATATTTCAAGTAATTCAAAGTTTTGCCTCATCTTTTTGTTTTCTGGTATTTATCTGACCAGTTATTTCCATGACCTGAGTCAGTAACGTGTTAGGAAACTTTTTTTTTTTTTTTCCTGCTGGGCTGAATTATTGCTGTCATAAGGAGCTTAGATGTCCGTCTGAAGTCAGTAACATGGGTAAGATGTCACTTCACTTAACATGGGATATAGCATTGCACAGTTTATATCTATAAAAGAAGCTAGGCTGGAAATACAAGGTGGTCTAGGCTGGAAATACAAGGTGGTCTGTCCTGGTGATTTGTTATAGACATGAGAATATTGCTCTTTTTGATGTGTGTTATTAGCCAACATTTACAGTCCAGTAGATTGTACCAATTATGAGAAGAAACTTCTTCTAAGGAACTGTTTAATTTGATACAGTTCTGTTTATTTATAAATAAATTTTGTTTTAATTATGATCACTGCACAAATCAGACAAAACCAGATTTGTGACCACAGAAACCCTGATCTAAAATTCTCTAGGGACAGTTGTACTCCTAGTATTTGCCAGGTAATAGCTTCCGATTTTTAGCCTTTATCAGCACTTGCTTTTGAGGAGGGAATTTCTATTTCTTCCTCAAATGTCATATCCACTAAATAATATCTGTGAAATATTTCTACACAAACAACTCACAACTATAGTCTTGTCTTAGTCTTGGGTAGTGCTCCTTTTGTTTTGGCACTACAGACCTTATAAAAAGAACATTTCAGAGCTTTCTTAATTTAAGCATTAATAGAATGCCTATCCTAGACCGTTTTTAAATTTTTGAACTGTTCAAATTCTGTTTCATATCTGTGGAAGTTTGTGCCTTCTAAAGTGAAAGGTTTTGGGGATGTTAAGGAGATAAACACTTTTCCTTTTTAAGCTATTTCAACACGTCTAATAAAAATATATAGTTGCAAGGAGAGGGATGGCTTTTAGTCTGGTGCAATAACAACACCAACTTCAGAGGTCAGTCAGTTATATTCATCATATGACGTGAAAAATTGTGAATTTCATTGCAAAATATCATGATTCAAAGTAAAAATTATGTAAAAAAAATCCATAGTTTCTGAAGCAATGAAGGATTGATAGAACGCAATAGAAGAGGAGGGTATGAAAGGTATTTCGAGAAACACTGGGAAACAGGAAGTGCTGGAACTGGATCCACATGCGTGTTAGTTCACTAATAGAATTTGATCACTTCAAAAGAGTTTAGTGAAATTATAGTCTATGGGGCTACAGAGATTTAAATGTAAGGAAAAATATCTCCTTCAGAATAATATTATATGTTACCTGTCTTCAATAATTAGTTATAAGATAGAATTGTACAGTGACTAACACTACTGAAAATGTACCCATCCTTACAATGTTTTTATGAGGTTAACTGATAAATTCACTCAAGTGCTCCAATTCTATTATTATTTTTTTACAGTTGATTCAGAACTTTACAACATAAAAATCTTTTAAATGAATTTTCAAAAACCAATATCAGAAAGTTAAGTGAAGGCAAGACCATATGAATTTTTGCTTACTAGAAAAGTCCAGATATGTACATTTTGTGTCACCAGTGTTAGGTTTAATAAAGCCTTTTAATGGTGCTCAAAATAGAAATGGAAAAAAAAACCCACCCCAAACAAAAAAACAATAACAAAACAGTTCCTTATATCAGCTTACAGACTGATCTTATCTAAATACAAACAACTAAAACATAGGAACTAAGTCAGTTCAATAGACTTCCTCAACAGTTAATGGAGAGATAATTATTCTAGCAGGGAATAGATCTCACTTGTTGTTTTCTTCTTTTTCTATATAGTTACAAATCTGGAATGCTATAGACCCAATTTGTGGGTAGTCAGATTTAGACAAATTTTGTTAGCACAGGACTTGTTTGTATTTATGCAGAACTTTAATATTTCAATCAATTAATTTTTATTGATGTATTTATGAAGGTATGTATCATGGTAACAGATGGAGAATGAGATTGATGAACTTGCAACATAAGTAAAATAACACAGATGTAAGGTCTTGAAAAATATTTACTTTTTCTCTCTCTACTCATATTTTTTCTGGAGACAAGACTGAACTCATATCTGTCCTATATATGAGATGATTATTTTTGTATGAAGAAGTGATTTATCTATTTTTATGTTTTAAAATTAAAGCAGTCCTCATTTCAACATGGGCTTCTTAGTTTTACACAGCAATCCATCCAATAATTTTGACAGAAAATGTTTTTTTTCTTTACTATATTTTCAACATATTAAGTGAAAAAATAAACATGCTACTGCTACAAGAGTTGTACATTTTCTCCAGCTGGGAAGAAATTGCATCATTTCAGTGATAATGCCAGATTGCGATAATAGTTTGAGAAATATTGTGGAGATTATGAAAAATAGAAAGTATTAACAGCAGTTCCTGAAAAATATGGATGCATTTGCTGTAAAAATAAACAATAAAGAGCTTTGGAAGTACTCTCTCCTTATGCGTGATGCCTTCTCAGGAGCTATACTATAGCATCAGTTCATATTTTTCCTTCAAATCAATGGATATGAAATAATATCATTTAGAGTTTTATTTGCCTCAGGCATTTACAATGAAAATCATATTGTTATATTTTCAGAGAATGCTTCATGCCTGATCAACTAATTTCTGAATAGATTTTTACTCTTTCATCCACACAAGTTATTCAGTATCTACTTGAAGGAAAAAAAAAAACAAAACCAAACAACAAAAAACAGTAATAGGGAGAAAAGAGAAAACAGTCTCTTCTCAGTAACAAATTAACAGAATCGATAATTGTCTTTTGCTGTTCTTTTCTAATGCTAAATCTAAGCCACAATTTTATCACTCTACACTCTGTATCTGCCAGTAAGATACTGATATTTGTCCAAAGTTACCACACAGCCATGCCTGAGAAATTAGCTGTTAGTTACTGCATGGATGTACATAATTTATCAGATAGCATTGCATATTTGCCCATAGTTTGTCTCAGTCTTTGGTATTGACTACCACATTTCATAGAATCATAGAATCATAGAATGGCAGGAGTTGGAAGTGACCTCTCGAAATTATTGAGTCCGACTCCCCTGCTAGAGCAGGATCACCTAGGGCAGGCCATGCAGGAACATATCCAGATGGATTTTGGAAGTCTCTGGAGAAGGAGATTCCACAACTTCTCTGGGCAATGTGTTCCAGTCCTCCATCACCCTCACAGTAAAGAAATTTTCTCTCATATTGAAGTGGAACTTGTAATATTAATGTAGAATTTTAACACAGCATATAGAAAACAGTGTCAAAAGACAATGTAACATGACATGTATTTTACACTGATAAGCCTAAATAGAGAAAATTGTATATTAGGTATTTTCTCTGAAGTTTAGTACAAATCCAGACTTTGACTTCTGCAATGGCACGGTCGTCTATTATGGAAAAATATTTTGGAATTATCCACTGACTTTTCATAAGTTGCAATTAAAGAAACTTAAATCTAACCAGAATTATTAACATCATCAGTCTGTTAGAGTTTGTTTCTTATAAGAAAAATAATAATGGGGAAAAAAATAGGCTTCTGATTTAGCTAAAAGAAAGACATAAATAGAGACAAATTTATTTGAACAGATGGGTATAAGTGGCCAGTAACAAACTCAATATGTAAGTTACATAGTGTCTCTTTTTTGGAGTGCTGAGATTCTGAAATAATTTTCAAATAGATTTGCTGATCTACTACTGTTCATAAGATAACACTGAATGTAATAATGAATACATGTATCTACCTGTAAAAGTGCTGGAAGACACCACAGATCCCTTTCATTTCTTTAACAAAGAAATGTGATCAAATCAAATCCATCCATCCCTGCTATTTAATTAAAAACTGCTCAGTGAGGGTAATATATTCCTACTATAACAGTCAATACTTAAACTGTCTGTGTGCATCTGCTCAAATAAAGGATATAAATAATTTTTACATTAAAGAGCATATATTCTCTATATTCCCATTCTCAAACGATTGATTTTTTTTTTCAAAAAAAAACCCCACCCAAATAGTCACAATCAATAATTTCCATAAAGAAATTAGGAGCTAAATTTTCAGTTAGAAATGAAAAGACCGAAGAAAAAGCATGACCGAAAGTATTATCCACTCAAATTTCTCAAAAAATCTGCTTTTGTTCCAATATAATTTTGAAAGCACTTTAAGCTACTTTTTCCATGAAGATAAGTACCAAGAAACATACTAATCTCTGCATGTCACTTAAATGCTAAGTGTATGAAATTTGGTAATACATTTTCCCTTGCTCCTTCCTACTGATGGTGTTTCTATTTTCCTGATGCATAATTCACAGACCCACATGAATTTTCTAGTTGTTATCTATGCTCCAGATACTGCTTTCATGTTCATCTTTAGTTCAGGAGGACTTTTCTTCAGTAGGTTTAAGGAACATTACATTGTCTCTTGATGGTTTTTAATTTGCAGTTCCTTCACAAGAAATGCTGTACAAACTCACAGTTGTTTTAAATTTAATCAAACACCAACCTATGTCCTGAACTTGGAAAAGTTGTTTCTCAAAATCACACTTCCAACAACAGGATAAAAAATAATGAGATTCCCAAAATATGATTTTATCTTAATTTTTGGAGAGAGGAGGAAATCCAACATCCTCTTAACTGAAATTTTCTTGTCATATTGCAACTAGAAGCCTGAAGTAAATACATTTCTTATGAACACGTATACATGAGCACAAATGGATTTAGTCCTTTCCTCCTGATTCTCTTTGGAAGTTTCCCAAATGAAAGTGAATATCCAAAAAAAAATTAGTTTTGATCTAATATTTTAATTTTTTAAAGTTTAACATGTTCCTTCATTTTCTGTCAACTTTCTAGGTCTTGTTAATAGAGCTCTTTAAATTTAATTTATATATGAATACTGAAATCTACAAATTTTCATTTTTACCTCTTGGACAACAACATATCTAAGTTAGTGGTATCTTCAAAATTAAGTTGATTCTTTTCTTAGAAACTTAAAGGCCTCCTATGGAGCTGAAATAGTCACAGCAAGTAGTAATGAAGTAGTACATAGCATTCATCTATTTTCTATTTACTCAATTTGCAGTTTTGCTCTTTCCCACTTCTATGCCTTCAACAACAAAAAGGAAAGCCTACCATAAATACTACAAGCTCTACTTCAGAAGATAATTGTAACTAGCATTACTTACTTGGCTCATAAAAGCTACTATGAAGAAAATTAGCTCTATTTCAGCCAAAACCAGCACAGAGGTTCTGTTGATAACTATTCTTCTGACTTCACTCCTCTTTTGCATTCAGAGCTGCTCTGCATTCAGAGATGGACCAAGCTCAAAACCTAACAGAAATCTTCTAGAGATTATCACGCTGCAATGAAACTTTTGTACCTCTTCTTTCAGCAAACATACTGTAGGTACGCATGCATTAGTTAGTCAGAGATTCTTATGGCTCTCAGAGTCCACAGAGGTGTGCAGCAACCCCTTTTTTTCTCTCTCTACACACATAGAAGACATACAGTACTTTCACTTTCACAGGTGGAAATGAATTGCTTTTTCCACAGTTAATAATTGAAAATACTCAGGGAAACAAGTTTTGAGACGTTGTAGGATATGATGAGAGAAGGAATCTGATGGCCACAGTGATGACATAGGGTCCTGCAGCTTGCAGAAAATTTGCTGAGAGAAGAAAGCCAGGTCTCAGAGGCAAAGAAGAAACTCTTGGAAATATCAGAGGGAAGTGGTCAGACTCTCTATGGCTTCTTTTTCTCCTATTTTTTTCAGAATAAAAAATGGTAGAAAAAGTTCATGAAAACTTTTTTTTTTTTTTTCTTCCCCAATTTGTACATGTAAACCTTTTTTTCTCATCTAGTTTTCAGGGAGGTTTGCTTTGTTTTGTTTCGCTTTGTTTTCCCCTGTTTTAATAATAGATTTTATTTTAAAAAATGTAAAATGATTTCAAGACTGAGTCTTTTTGAAGAGCTGAGTCTAGGAAAAAGCCTAGCCATCTCTAAACAATTTAGGATCTTATCATGTCCTTTTTAGACACCTTGCAGCCCTGAGCTGTGTTTTTGTTTCAGTAAACTGAATCAGAGATGAACTTTAGGTTTCTCATTTTATCTGAAGCTGATTTTCTAAAATCAACATCTAGGTATGGATTTTGCTTCTCTGACAGGAATATAGAATCGGTTTTCTGTGTGGTGTTGATGCTTATTCTTCTGATTATCACAAATTTTGTCACTATAGCTTCAGGGATAAAGGTATTAAAAGCAGATGCTTTTTTTACCTCAACTGAGTAAAAAGCAATAAAGTATGACATCTCCAGTGTTATGTTTCTACAAAATGAACTTTTGGTTGACCTGCCCAATATGGAAATGGGCAGTAAATATAAAGTCTGCCATTTCCAGATCCCTGAAAATATCTGCTTATACATGACTAAGATCTGACAGAGGAACTGAGACCATTCTCTGTTCTTCATCTAAGTTGCAAAGTGCAAATCTTGCCTTTCCATCTCCACCATTCTTCACTTCAAAAGCTTCTAGTTCCTCCTCAAGTCTAGAGAAGATTAAGAGAATGTGAAAGACACTTTGTAGTGGGAATATCAGCTGATGTTCTGGCACAGAGGCTCAGCAAAATATTTTTACAGATTAATCATGTACAAAATGTGATTTCTTGCAATCACGCTTTGGCATTGAACATGAACAATGGTCTTGCACATAAACTATTCAAAAGCTCTTTCTTAGAGGATTTAAAGGATTTGAAAGTGACTGTGTATCTCTACTAACCAAACCTTTGAAGGAGAAAAAAAACCTGTCATTTACCAACAGCTGTTCTTCTTCAGAATATGTATATACATTCTCAACGTTCTTTCCTATTTCTATGTCATATAACAATTCTAAAATGCAGGACTTTCTAGCTGGCAGGAACTAGAGGGGAGGCCGCATGGACCACATAAAGAGGAAAAAGAGCCTCAAATGCACACCTAAGAATGATTCTATAGCTAAAAAAAAACAAAACTAAAATCTAACAGTTTTCATGTATAAATAACCACAACTGTAACTTAGATTCTACTCAACACCATTTCAATTCATGACCTCTGATGACACTCCCAGAACTACTGGCAGCTAGCATGAAGTATAATTACTATTTAGGGTATGTGTATAGTTACCCCTTGGGAAGTGCCCTGTAGCAATGAAATGCATTCTTACAGGCCATCAATTAACAGTAAAATTCAGTCACTTCTGACCTGGGATTAATTAAAAACAACAGGTTAACAACTCAGGTTAAATCAAAGAAATACAGGGACCTGTAGAGATCACCTAGTCCAACCTCACTAACAAAGCATAAAGGTGGATTTTGAATATCTCCAGAGAAGGAGACTCCACAACCTCCCTGATGCTTTGTCACCCCATCTTTGCTGTTTTAATACAACTTAAAATATGTCTTTCTTCTTGCATGGAAAGACCTTAATAACAAGTTGCATCAACAGTGAAAATAGTACCTCTGAAATCAGAAATTTCATTTTTTTCTCCAAAAAAAAAAAAATTGTTTTCTCAATTAAATTTTCTCCCTTTGAGGGCAGAGAGGCAGGTGGGTAGATGGGATGTAGATGGGAAGTACTCATTTTCCATATATGTTATTTTACAACTATGAACTAGTGTGAGCAAATTTCACTTGAAATCATATAAGCTAGTCTTATGAGTCCAATGCCTTTACCATGTCGTATAGCTCTTTTTTTTTTTTTTTTTTTCTCAGTACAAGGCTCAAATATATAGTTTTTACATACATGAGAAATGCTTATTCTAAGAAAGATGTTGATTTCAATAGTATTAATTGTCTTATTAAATTTAAATCCTTAGCAATCTAGTAATTCAAATCAATATTTTATGTACTTTAGTGTCCATGTTCATTTTTGTGTTATCCTCATTGTATGTATTGCCTTTTGTTACCTAACTGGAGGTATCTTAAAAAAAACAACCCCCAAGTTTTAGAAATTTGTGAGTACAATAAACTATTTAAAAAGCCTAAAGTTGTATAACTGAAGTCTGTAGAAATCAAAGTATGATATTTGTTACATTGTTACTTCAAGACATTATTAATAATGGTTTATTTTGATAGTCTTGAAGTTGAATCTCACTTTATCATCTTGCACAGTGTTACAATGAAGTAAACTGTATAGTCTACTATACAAACTAACTAAAACAAAACCATTATTGTTAACAAATTCCCAAGGGAAAGTGCAGCTATTCTACATTATGATTTTCTTTATTCAGCTAAAATGTCATGTTTGCAAGAAATTAAGTGCAACAAAAACATTTCCATGTTTTTTCATTATACTTACCTGTCTTGAAGAAGTGAAGATAAATATAGTTCAGACATGTTTCCCTCATTATTTTCAGAGAGTTTTGTCTGCAACTGACCTTTTGCTGATTCATAATGAGGCATTTAGAAATGTTTTAAGTCTTGCAAAAAAAAGAAATGAACCAATGTGCACTCTAACGATAAAAGGGTTTGGCTTTTATAAATTTTACTGTATTCTGACTGAAATGACCTATGTTTAAATATGCTAATACATACTATGAACCAACTACTCAAATAATGTAGATTTTATAAGCCTACTTCACAGAGAATTAAGTTAGCAGTAAATGAAATTAGAGAAGACTAATATTTGTATGGGAAAATCACTACTTCACATTTGTCTCATCAGCTTTCCAGTTACCATCTATTCTGATTGCATTTTCCATAGATTAACTGATATGTTTACCTGCCTTCCCATCTGCTGAGCTGACTGTTCGCAAGTTACCTGCTTAAATGCTGGCAGGGAGCATAAACTAAGCCATTTGTCATTGCATGGTTGTAAAATGAAAACACGTTTTGCCATTAAAATAAGTACATAGAGAAAAGTGCTGCAAAGGCACAGCCAAAGAGGTTACATCCCTATATTTAGCAAGGTCTAACAAGGAAAGGGTTGGAAAATTCTAAGATCAAAAATCTAAAATCTCACTATGTTTAAACTATCCATCCAGGTTTCGAGAACAGTGAAATTGGAAAACATCCAACTTACCCTTTTCTTTTTCTTATTTGTCTCCTGCCAGGGCAATCACAGCAGCAAATTACTTCCTCTCTCTGTGTATGGAAGGCAGTAAATTTTCCTTAACTCTTCAGTTCCAATACAATAAGATTACAAAGACAGCATTCTAAACTATCATAAATACTAAGTAGAGCAGTCAAAACCAGGCAATGTTGTAATGAGTTTCCCTCATATTTTGATCAATATGCATCTAGAAATTAAAATTTTCTAAGCATTTCATAAGAGATATTCTGTGGCATTCTAACATAACGCTGCATGATTTATATTTTGGAGCATCTGCTTTTGCAATTTATGAGTTACACATGATGAAAATTTACCTATGCTTTTTTTATTAGATACATTTTAGTAAAACAAATAATTTGAGGAAACACTTCACAGCTGAAAATTTCTGTACAGATGGAAATTTGCAATGGAAAAACATTAGAGAAGACATTAAACTTTAAGATTTTCTGTTATTATTACAAACGATTTTCAGTAATCTTCACAAATATTTTCAAGGACATGTAAGGTAGAATTTAGAATTCTTAAAGTCACCAGTCGTGTCTTTAGTATCAAAAAACCCCACTACATGATACATATCTACTTACAGGCTAATCTTCCTCTTTCAGTTCTATAACATCTGAAAAAGATTCCTTCTGGGTAAAATTAAACATTTACCTTAGTCTTCCTAAATAATTATCTTCTCTGCTTCTTTTTCACATAGCTAAGCAATAGATGATTTAGTACTAGGGCATGTAATTATTATCTTGGACCTAGTAATTCCCCTGGCTTCCCTAGCACAGACATATTTATCTCCAAAAATCCTGCTTAGTAATCCACTGGTGTGGCATAGAAACAAGTGTATGCTGTTGTCAGTTTGAACCATTATTTAACTCAAAGCTACACATTTAGCCACTGAAGACTTCAAGGGTGAAAAATGGGCAGATTACACTAGACTACTTCTTCAGGCCTCTATATTTAAAACTACTTGCCATCTTGTTCAACTCCCTACTGGAAAGAAGGAATCACAAAAATTGTGGAAAGAGAATAATGAAAAGAAAAGTGTAAGAACAAAGATTTTTTTCTTGAGATGGAATGTCGTAAAAGAATCATTTCTTTTTTTTTTTTT
>VWZK01002050.1:34584-55480 GCA_013396935.1 Baryphthengus martii
TTTTTTTTTTTTTTTTTTTTGACAATTTAACTGTCCTTCCCCTTAGGTTCACATCTATCAACTTGCCTGTTCAGAAATTTGACAGGAAGAAGTAGAAGTGAAGAACAGGCTTAGAAGATTCAGGGAATCGTCAGTCATACAAAACCAGAGAGATAAAGTATTTAAAGGATGTTTCTGAGCCTGGGAACAAAAATAATAATTTAGGTTGGAATAAAGCTCTGGAGATCATGTAGTCCAACAACCCCCTAAAA
This sequence comes from Baryphthengus martii, assembly GCA_013396935.1. Taxonomy (NCBI): domain Eukaryota; kingdom Metazoa; phylum Chordata; class Aves; order Coraciiformes; family Momotidae; genus Baryphthengus; species Baryphthengus martii. The sequence continues at coordinate 34,836 of VWZK01002050.1, forward strand.
AGCAGGAATGACTTATCAGCACTTCACAACAATCCGAAACTGAATGAAACGTGATTTCAGTATTAAAAAAAAAAAAAACAAAAAAAAAACCTGGGGAAAATACACAAAAATAAGGAACAATGTGCCCAGTCTAAGAGTAGCATTGGTGATTATGGTGGGAGCATTACAGGATATGTGGAAGTTATACTCCCTTTGAAGTAACTAGCACATTAAATCTTGCCAAGTAGGATCGACAAATGGATTTAAATGAAGAATTACAACGAGTAACACAAATAAACACAAAATTTCACACCCCAGATCATTCTTAGTTTCTAGAATTCTGCTAATATATGTTGGCAATAACTGGGCTCTTGCTGCCTGAAGAAAAGGAAAAGAAAGGCAGCTGGTGGGAGAAAGATGTGTGTGGAGAAACATAAACTGAGAGGGGCACTGGGCCAAGGGAGCTACACCCATTACAGGCACTCTGAGATTGCAAGATGCTGACCTTCACTGCAACACCCACCACACCAGGCTGAGGAAGCCAAGCGCAATCAGCCAGGAAGCTCCAGAAAAATGGGCAGGGACTCATGACACCAGAGAAGACTGATTGATGTTAGTCATACCTCTTGTAACACTTGCAAAGATATCATTAATGAAGGTTTTCTCTATTGGTTTGGAATATAATAATTAGTACTTTTGCAACTAAATAATGAAAATTGCTGTATTTTGATTTTGATGTTAAATGTTTGACACCATATAAAAGGGGTTTTGTCCATAACAGAACATAGTATTTAAAATGTGACAGTATTGTTAAAGAGAAATTATCTTTTGAATTAAAAAAAAATATAAACAAATAAACGAATGTTACATACTTTCTGTAGAACATGATAGTCTTCTATATTGTATTCTAGAAGTTCTGCATAAGAATATGATGGGAAAAAAAAAAAGAGAAAAAAAGAATGACAGACTAATCTAATTGAACAGCTGCTTTAATATTTGAGTAAAAAAGAAGGGTAGAAAAGAAGCATGCAAAAAGTATTAAAGGTTTTGGATAAGACAGTCTGGCAAGCTTGCATTTGTACTTATTAACTTGCTTTCCCATGAGCCAAGATCCACAACCTTCTTAGCCTTTGAAGGTTGCAGATTGTTTTTAACAGGACTAGTTATTGACAGCAGATCTTTCCAGTCTCTTTGCCATATTTAATAAAATGAGATAGAGAAGCAACCAGTGTTCAGGTGGAATCTGAATTATTGAAAGGGAAAACCAAATGGTTTTGTAGAATTTCAAATGCTTGAAACTCAAGTAAGTTTTTTGTTGATCAAACAAAACAAAACAGAAAATTACTTAGGGAAAAATAATCTTCTGTAATCTTACAAATATTTTCTTTCTTTTTCTTTTCTTTTTTTTTTTTTTCTTCCATTTTAGCATTAACATCAAAATATATATGATCTGAGCAGAAGTTTATATTCTCTATTTACCTTTGTCATGTATAATTCTCATATTGAAGCCAGGAAGTGAAACATCAAGAAACTTTTAAATTATGGATGTAATGATTCTGACGATGAGGAAAGTGAACACTTGCCACTCACACCCTCAGCAGTAGTTACGTCATTGCTTTAAGTCTTCTTATGAATATAAGAGGACAAAACAGATTTATGCATTTTAACCTCTCTAATTAACTCCTTAACTTCATAGAATCATAGAATCATAGAATACCAGTTTGGAAGGGACCTCAAGGATCATCTAGTCCTACCTTTCAAGGTAAAAATACATAGTTTAAAAAAATATAGTTTAACTTGGAAGTTTCCTCAGAACACTCTTGAATAGCTTTATAACATCAGTTGCTTGGAGGAGTTTAGCTTGAATAACAGTGTTTCAAGTGAAGGTGTTTACAACAAAACACTAGTTTGTGTGCACCACATCCTTCAGTGTCAGTATTGTTTTCAGAATTAGTAATGACTGTAACACTGTCTAGCAAAGATCTTGAAGTTACTTCTTTTCTTCCACAGTCTCTGTTGCTCTCTTCCTCAGGAAGAAAAGCTTAAACAAACAGTGGATGTGCAGTGTGGATATCTATTCCAATGTGTTCTTTGGATGCACAAAAATATCTGTTTTACTGTGGTCTCTTCCATGGGCTGCAGAGGAATACCTGCTTCTATACCGGAGCACCTCCCTACTTTTCTCTTAGCTTGGTGTTCGCACTGTTGTTCCTTACTACCTTTTTTTTTTCCAACTTTCTCCTTGCTGGTCTGTGGCATTTTTTTCACTTTCTTAAATACATTTTCAAACCAACGTTCTTTCCATGCCCTCAGTGAAGTTATGCTAACATATACCTGCTATAGCTGTGAGCCAATATTGTCAGTTGTCCCCACAGATACTATGACCACAAAAAGTTAAATTTCTTTCGTGAGCTTTCAAAATATTTTTTTTTTTTAACATTCTCATTTCCACATCTAAAAATAGTCCAAATCTGCTGAGGAAAGCCAGAATAGACAGAATGAAGTAAAAATGTTTTGAACATGTTTTTCAAAATACTGTGACATATGGATAATTAGTTAGCAAATGAGTAATAGGAAAGCTAGAAAGATGACATTAGATAGCATCATTCATACAAAATGTACTTCTAAGTAATTGTTCTACTTTGTAATTGCTTCCCCATGCCAACTAAGCACCACACAAAAAATCAATCAGGCTGGACATCTGATTAAATAGACAACAACAAAAACAACAAAAGGAAAATGAGAACAAATTCTAATGAATCAAAGGAAAAATTTTCCTTTCAAAAAAACAGTTTATATTTTAATCATTGTTCATCCAGCATTTAATGCAACTCAAGTGTGCTGATAAATCTACTTATTTGACAATGGCGTCCCTATATTTGAATAATTAATAATATCATATTTACATTTTGGAGTAATATAAAGGCTACTTTTCAGAAGAAATTATACATCTGGCCAAACTAAGCAGTTTTCCATATTACACTTTGTGACCATGTAATGAAATATAAAAATGCTATTTTCATATTAGCTTTTCATTTAGGAAAAATAAAAGTAAATCAACCATCTTCTTCATTTTTTTTAAAAATTCTAATTCCCCCTCCTGATGACATATCTGTAAAATTTCAAATTTACAAAACAAAAAAGCTATAAAGTTTTTCATCTTGTCCATGTTCAACAAAATCTTTAAGATTATGCCTAACTTTTGGCTAAAAAAATAAGTTAATTGCATTTAAGCAAATGTTTGATTTCTTGGGTGAATTGGAGCCTTTAATCAGTATTTAGATTTCATTTTTAAGGCTCTAACTTTGAAGAAAATCCAAGGTCACCCATATATAATTAGCATACTTTAGTGGATTCTCAGCTCAGTGTTACGATTGAATGGAGAGACCTGGCAACCTCCTGGGATCTTAGAAGAGGATTTTGTAGAGTCCTGTGAGAGAAACATTTAATTCTGTCGAATAGAGACTAAAAATGACTGCGTCTTCTGTGGCTGTAACCATGAAAAATTATTCTTACTCAGAAACCTTGAATGCATTTGACCAAGCTATATCAGAAGACACACGCTCATCACAAAGAGGTCCCTCTTGCAATGGTTTCTAATGACTTCAGAAACTGAATTATTTTCAAAATATACTTTTGTCTGAGCGACTTTGCCTTTAAAAAGCACTGGTTATCTCTAACTTACAGATTCAATAGAAGAACTCTCATACATGCAGGTGTATGAGCCAAAAGAAACCATGCTGATTTTCAAGGAACATTTCATGCAATATTTTCAAGTTTCTCAAGAACTGTAGTGCCCTGTGTGAGATGAATTAATATTGAGCAAGTGTGACCACCACTGTAAGTTTGGTGTTAGGAATCAGCACTGATAGCAGGGTAAAGGGAACCTGCTGAACAGTGTCTAGAAGATCCTTGCTCTCTCCAGCTCCACTGAAAAAAGTCCCACCAACCTAAAGCCACTATCCCACAAATATGCCACCTTTGCCTAGGTAGCAGCAGCCACCAAAGCCTGTTTTTTCCAGCCTTCTGATATTAACAAAAAAGACCTAAGATATTTTCATATTACCCTGGCGTCTGGCTGAAGGCACCAAGCTATTGTGTTTTGCATAGGACCCTGTCCTGTGGATCCCCTAAAAAGTTTTGTCCTTGATATTTCAGTGCTTCACACTTCTATATATCATCACAAGATCTGACTTACCTAGGACCTTAAAGCAAATGTACCAAAAATGTACAAACAAATAAAATAATCCACATACAATTGAATTTTTTAAAAAGAAATGATTAAACCAAAATTATTTAGAGAGTGTTTTTCGTTTTTCATTTCCACTTCATAGGACGGATGATTTCCTCTTGTTCTCTTTCTTGTAGTTTCATGCAGTTTTCTATTTATCATCAAGGTCTAAACAGTTTCCTCTGATTCACTGGAAAATATTCTTTCCTTTCCCCAACTCCCCCCATCTGAGTCTCAGTTTGTGCCTTCTTCCTTCAAGTACTTGTGTCACTGTTTCCCCACTGGCAGTATTTCTCACAACCAGCCTGACCTTCATTTCAGAAGATTCTTTACCATCAAGGACTCATTGTTGCTCCCAGTCTCCTCCCTGCTCCAGAGAGATACTACTCATTTAAAGCATGCAGCCACACTAAGGTAAAGCAGCAGCCGCCTTCTTACTATTTGCATGCACCCTTTAAGCAAAGCGCCACGTAAAATTACAGGTGAACGAGCAAATTACTTACAAGAACCACTGGCTTAATTCAGTACAGTTTTTAATTACTCCATTTAAGAAATTTGCATTGAAACATTAATCATGCAACTTTGCTCATTAATATTTTATTTCACAATAGGCAACAAAAATTCTAATTTGCACTGTTTCAGTCCTATTTGTCTAATGCAGCTTTGAACAAATATAAGCAATTAAAGCTTATTTGCTTATTTAAGATCTCCTGATACTTGTTAAAACATATATATGTGTGTTGGATTTGTGTGGGAAGGTTTTGGCAGAGTAGGGTGCTCCAGGCATGGCTTCTGTGCAAAGATGCTAGAAGCTTCCCCCATGTCCAGTAGAGCCAATGCCAGTTGGCTCCAAGACAAACTTGCCACTGGCCAAGGCCGAGCCTATCATCAAAGGTGGTAAGTGCCTCTGTGATAATATATTTAAGAAAGAGGGGGAAAAAGAACCCTGCATAGTAACAGCCAGAAGAGAAGAATGAGAATATGTGAGAGAAACTACTCTGCAGATACCAAGGTCGGTGAAGGAGGAGGAGGATGAGGTGCTGCAGGCACCATAGCAGAGATTTCCCTGCAGCCCATGGAGGTCAATGATGGAACAGATAACCACGTGTGGAGGACCCCATGCTGGAGCAAGTGGATTCTCAAAGGAGGCTGTGACCTCATGGGAAGTCCACACTGGAGTAGACTCCTGGCAGGACCTGTAACCCCCATGGAGAGAGGAGCCCAATGCTGGAGTAGGTTTGCTGGCAGGTAGGTGACCCAGTGCAGGACCCACACCAGAGAAGTCCATTCCTGAAGTACTACACCCAGCGGAAAGGACACACACTGAAAGTTTGTGAAAAACTGTAGCCTGTGGGAAAGACACATATTGGAAGTCATGGAGGACTCTCTTCTGTGGGAGGGACCCCACACCTGGAGCACGGGAAGAGTGCCAGGAGTCCTCTCCCTGAGGGGGAAGGAGCAGCAGAGACAACGTGTGTTGATTCAGTTTTTATTTCTCATTATCCTACTCTGATTTAATTGATAATAAATTAAATTAATTTCCCCAAGTCAAGTCTGTTTAGACCATGACAGTAATTGGTGAATGATCTCTCTCTGTCTTTATCTTGACTCCCAAGCCTTTTGCTATATTTTCTTTTCCTTGTCCAACTGAGGAGAAAGAATGATAGAGTAGCTTTGGTGGGCACCTGGCATCCAGCCAGGGTCAACCCACTACTGTCTACTTATCCACTCCCAGCACCAGTGTAGTATGCGTATTAGAATCTACTCCTTTCCCAGTAAACAAGCAGTTCTCAATGTTAGATAATCTGCTTTAATTTTGAAAGTTAAACAATACTAATTTATTAATTGAAGCGAACAAAGGATTGAGGCCACTTGGCTAAAACTGAATAAAGAAATATCATATGAGTTATCATTTAAATGATCTTTTTTTTATCTCTGCCAAAAAGCCTAAGGCTTTCATTTTTACGCAGGACAAAGACAAACACATTATTGCTTTATTTAAATAAAACATTCATGTGATGGTAAAAGTGACAAAATGTCAAATGCCACTATAATTTCAGTGAAACACCAGCTTTAGATAGCTTGTTGAGGATCAAAGTATTCTACTTTCAGGACCCCACCAAAAATAGGAAACTTTTCAATTGTTCAAATTCTTATAATTAATCATAAAATACAAAGCATTTCAAGAAGTAATGAAAATTTAGATGTAACAGTGTGAGATATATTAAATAAAAAGGCTTGATAGCAAGTTTCTTTGGTCACAAATGTTGCAAGGTAAATCTTTCTACTAGTCAGTCTTTCCAGTACAGTATTTTTAACAGAATTAATCTAATTTAGGCTGAAGAGAAATCAGTCTTTCAAGTTCCTTCTAGAAGCCCTGTTCTTGGCTTTGGATCTTCCTCATACTACAGATAAACTTTTGGTCTTCTACCTGTCTTTTTAAGCTGTGGACATTTTTTTATGTCTTTAGCCCCTTCCTACATCAACTGCAATAATGATGCATCTTTGAATCGAATTTCATCAGTACTGGTCTGCCTCCTCACTCCTCATAATATAAATACGCAAGAGGGAGAAACAAGCAGCTTTTCCTTTACAAAAAAAAAAAAAAAGAGAAAAGAAATAAATGTAATATGTAGTACAGATACAGTGAATCAACTCCTAACCTGTACTGGTGTGTGTGATTATTTCTCCCTAAGAACAGGACTCTACACCTGCCCATGTTGATGTTCATCAGGTTCCCCTCTGTGCAACTCTCGAGCTTGTCCTGGTCTCTCTGGATGTCAACATAGCCCTCTGGCGTGTCAGCCACTCATCTCAGTTTGATATCATAAGCAGACTTGCTGAGTACACTTCATAGAATCATCCAGGTCATTGATGAATATGTTGAAGAAGACTATACCCATTAATAACCCCTGGGGAACACCACTAGCTGCAGGCCTTCAACTAAACTCAGCACCACTTATCACAACCCTCTGAGCACTGTCACTCAGTCAGTTCTCCTTCCACCTCACTGCCCACTTGTCTAACCCACACATCCTAAACTTCCCTACAAGGATCTTATGGGAGACAGTGTCAAAAGCCTTGCTGAAGTCAAAGTAAACAACATCCATTGCTCTCCCCTCATCTACCCAGCCAGTCATGTCATCATAGAAAGGTACCAGTTTCATCAAGTATGATTTCCCCTTGGTGAATCTACGCAGACCACTCCCAGTAACCTTCTTTTTCTCCACATGTTTAGAGATGAACCCCAGAATGAGCAGTTCTACCACTTCTCCAAGGATGAAGTTGAGGCTGACTGGCCTGTAATTTCCTGGGTCCTCCTTCTTGCCCTTTTTGAAGACTGGAGTCACTGGCTTTCCTCTAGGAATCAGGCACTTCTATTGTTATCCATGACCTTTCAAAAATGATAGTTACTTAGCAATAACGTCTGCCAGCACCCTCAGCACTCATGGGTGGATCTCATTGGGGCCCATAGATTTATGGGTGTCCAGCTTGTCTAAACGATCTCTAACCAAATCCTCCTTGAACAAGAGAAAGTCTTTCTTTCTCCAGAATTTCTCCTTTACCTCCAGGGACTGGGGTTCACACAATCACAGAATCACAGAACTGTTGAGGCTGGAATAGACCTCCAAGATCATCAAGTCCAGCCTATGACCCAACACCACAACACCTAGCTAGACCAGTGTTGGAAGCAGAAACCACAAACAGAAATAGCAAAGGTCATCCCTGCTGATAAAACACCTTGTGTCTAGAGCAGACACTGAGGCTGGGTGAACATCCAGTGGTCTGTGTCGTCATGGTACCTAGTAGGAACATGTAGCAGGGCCAGGTGTGGTCCTGGCCTTCTCATTCTCCTGCTTATCGCAGCAGTTAATTGTGTCTGGCAGAAGACACCAAGGAATGTTTGTGCAACTGAAAGGCCAGCTAATGACGGCTTGACTACAGTCCCACCCACATACATTGTATAATAGTACAATGTGATATAAATATTAGCCCTATTTCAGACCTGACTTGTGGGACAAGAATTCAATAACAAATCGTAGGGACAGATTGATGGGTTTGTTATCTTTGCCCTCCCCCCAACCCAGAACACATTTCTGTATGATTTGTGGTCTCAGCTCTGCCACCATGTTATTTGTGCATCTGACTGCTTCTTATGAATGCAACTGGACCTATGGCAGACAGGCTGTTTATGTATCTACTGTTGGACCTATAGTCACATTTAAATTGGCATATCTATTAAGAGATAAGTCCAGCTGCTCCTAGCCCCTGTCATCTCTGAGGACCAGCTAGAATGCAAGAGGAGTAAGTTCTTATCAAATTTACCTATAACTTCACGCAACATTGAGAGTAGTCTTAGTAATAAAGACCAAAACAACGAAGGCACTCTGCCTTCTCTTTTTCCTCCATCACCGGGGCTCCCACTCCATTTGGCAGCGGGACCATATTTTCCCTAGTTTTCATTTTGCTACTGTTGTACTTGAAAAAGCCTGTCTTGTTGTCCTTGACATTCCTTACCAGATTTTGTTCCAGTGGACCTGGACTATAACCTAACAGGTTATATTCCTCAAAGAGTGTTCCATTATTATAAACGTCAAAACCCTTGCAATAGCACCAACCATGTAGTCAGAATTTGATGTGCATGATATGTTTATTTCTGGCTGCCTTCTTTCCTCTAAGTGGTTGAATGGAGGAAAAGGTAACATGGGAACCAATATTTTTCACTTGCACCCTCAGGGTTTTACAGTCCTTCATTTTGTTCAGTTTTTGGCTTACAGCATTATTCATCCCCACATAAAAGAGTAACAGTGGATAGTAGCTGGTGCTCTTAACAAGTTGTGGCACCGTCAGCAATGTCTCAGACCTTACCTCATGGGAGGCAGCATACCTGTCATCAGGTTCTCAGATGGACACCTCAGAGACCTTTAACAGAGAGTCACCCACTATGAGCACTGGAATGTATGTGAAAGAATCAAATAAGTGACTTTTAGTTGCTAAGCTGTTCATAATTACTCCAATCAGCTAAGTTATAGAGGCCTGTGTCTCATCCAGACTTAGAAGCTGTTCCTTATATATTCCTGGAAAGAATAGTTGAAAGAGAAAGAAACTAGAAAGGAATAGGCGTGATTGAATTCTTCATTAAAATATTTCTGTGATAACAGCAGAAAGACAATAATAGTGGGGAAAAAGCTTGAACTGTAAAAAGGATTTTCATTTGAATTACAAACTGTATCAGCCATTAATACAAGCAGGATTAGAAAGGGTGACATACATGAGAAAACTGAAAGGACAAAGTGAAAAAAAGGATATGCGTTATATCCACTTAGTTGTTGAAGAATGTTAGAACTCATATGGAAAGAAAAGGCTTGCTACAGTAGAGAAGAGGTAGTAACTTAAAAAAAATCCTGTGATGAGTCAAAAAATCTATAGAATATTAATAGCAAAACCAAATCAAAATGCAAAGTAGAACTTGAACAATAGAAGAACTGAGAAAAAAAATGTATTTAAACACAGTTATGAGTGTGTAATTGGGGTCTGTGATTCAAGATATTAAAGATATCTTCTTTTCAAATATACTTTTTGATGAGAGGGTAAGAAGAGAATATTTCAGTATTCCATGTACCTTCAGCAAGGAAACATCAGTAGTTATTTATATACTAGAGACAAAAATAAATATTTATTGTGCAATAATACATACATTAAAAATATTTTTTGAAGCAAGTTTTCAGAATGCATGTGTTCAGCCAGCAAATGGAATATCTTGGAGCAGCCATGTCACACAAAGTTACCGAGAAGGGCCTTCTGTGACACTGTGAAGTATAATTATACTGACATGATTAAATTTTCAATTCCTAAACACTACAAAGTGGGCAAGTTTGAGTCTATGTTGGAAGTAACTGTAGCAAAAGTAAATAGAACAAATTGAGTAACTCCACAGCTAATTTGACCTCTGCTGAAGGTAAGTTATTTCAAAATGACTACACCAATAAGACCATTTCCAGTGCCTCTATGACCAAACTCTCTTTTGCATTAATAGCTCAGTCCAGGTTTCCGAAGAAAAACTGAGGCATTTATTCACAGGGTACAGTTCTATTCTAACTGACATTATAGGCAAGACTTTCATTGCTTTAATGAGACCAAGATAAAGTTTCTGCTTTTTATCATGCAATTCTTCACATGGATTTTTTTTTTATTATTATTTAATAAATATTATACTAGCTAATTTTGTGATATATATACTATTGCAATCTATTGTACCACAAATTTTAGTAATTAATTTTACGACTAGATATCCAGTCCAAATTAGTTTATCAGGCTCTCTACTGAAGGTGTCTTCCTCAGTGGAAGATTCACTCCTAGAAGCAATTCGGTGTGCCTACATAGACACATACCTCACAACAGGAAGGGTCTTGCTGAGGGGAAATGCCGATTCTCTTTCCATTGACTAAGGATGGACTTCAATGACTACTTCCGAATAACCATCTCATTTCTAAATGCCTTGAATTAGGTGAAGTGAACCCATCCTTCAGGGCACAATGAAAATTATTGTTTTATTAGTCACTTCAGTTACTCCAGTATTTGATCTTAGATTCCATTTTCAACCAACTGTTAACAAATACATGACGTATACTTAAGAAAACCATTTAATTTATGTAAATAATTATTTAATAATATTAAAATAATATTTAGACATCCCAAATCTTCCTGTATGAACTACGAATGGACAAGCAGTAGCAATGACATCTTCAGTCAGGAAAGATGAGTATAATAATCTACTCAGTGCTATCGTACCAGTGTCTATCATTTGAGGATCCTGATCCAGAAATACATCAAATACTCTCTTTGACACGAGCACTCTCTTTGAACATTCTGCATTTCTACAAAAGGGATTTTTAAATAAAATAGAGCACGCTTTTTTTTTTTTTTTTTGGTACAATATTTAGCAGAATCAGTTCTTTTGACATTATCACATATAGATAAAACAAAAGTAAATGTTTGGCATTTCCATTCTGTAGAGAAAGTAAACTGAATATGACTATCTAATCCGATTAAACTTTTTTTTTCCTCACTTGGTCTTTGTCAAGTAGAAAACTTACTGGAAGTCTTTAATTCCACATAAAGCAGGTGGGACAGGAATCATTGCAGCAGCAAAGATTTTTTTTGGCAAAGGCCCAGATCTGAGCTTTGTACATACATCAAGAGTTGAGCATACTGTTGCTGCCCCCAAAGGAATGAGCTGACTGTGATGAAGAAACCAGGAGCCAGGTAGCCTGACGGTAACACACAGTGAAGTTCCCCCACAGCAGGCAGGTACACAGCCTTTAATCTAATCAGTTACCAAAAATTATTCTGTGGCAACCTCTGCATTACAGCCCCACGTTGAAATGGAGAGCTAAGTCTTTCATTGTCAAAAGGCAAAAAAATCCCACAAAGGTCTTGAGGTCTGGAAGGAGCGCTAATACAGCAAACAGCAGAAAGGGTCCTTAGAGTGGCTCGTGGACACAAGAGGCATAAAAGTCCTCACAAAGAGTAATCAAGTCATAATTCTTTACAGCGAAGCTACTCAGTAATCAGAACATGAAAAAATGCTGAGCAAACCCTTTCTTTTACGCATTTATTGTGAAGTCAGGATTGGAAATTGTCAGGATTTTTTTGTCACACCACACTGGCCAATTTCCAATTATATAAATTACAAGAATAAATTGATACCAATGCAAAGATCCATAGCTGTTTACGAGATGTTATAGTTTACATAGGCTTGTACTTTATTATGCTGTTAAATATCTGCTTGGATATGTAGCATTTGAAAATAACTACAAAGAATATTGGTACAAATTTTTCCACAAGGTAACTTTACTTTGTCCATTAAAACAGGATAATATCCTTTCATGTTCTTCCTAGAGAAGACAAGTACACAGTCCAAGCATTTTAAAAATGAGAAACGGACAGTGAGGAATTTCAGTACTCTGCAAGACCAGCATATGCTTTTCTGTCTCAAAGGCAATTTTTTTTTTTCTGAAAGTTTTTTTTCTTTTTAGTTATAATATGGTTACAGTTCAAGGTTTAGTCGGTATCTGTAATTTCATTATGTGAATGACTTTACATTTAAGTTGTAAATTCAAGTGCATTGTTATCACATGAAGCTAAACATTTGAGTATTTGCGGTCACAAGAAAAAAAAACAAAAACCCACCAAAAAATTACACCTTCTTGGCATATTTAAAAACAAATATTAACACAATAGTGTTAGTTTCCTGGAAAGTTAAATTAAAATGTAATTTCTATCTAAATTTTTGATTCTGTATCTTAACACTACACTACCAGATGTTAAAACTGTAAGTTCTATTAAGTTTTAATGATTTTAGAAAATTAACTGAGAAATAGCATCATTATATGCTCTTGATTCATTGTTTAAATTGAAAATACAGTCTAGTTATCATGAATGGAATAGATTTAGGCATCCTTCTCCTTTACTAATAAGATATTATGAACTTTCCAGTCTAATATTTCTAAGAACAACTAGTGTTATAATACTTCATAATATTTGATATAGTACATGATTCCGAGATATGATAATCCATGATACAATTAAAAGAATTGGGGTTCATTGTATAATCCTGAGGCCATATATGGATGCACTTTGCAATAGTAACAGATAAATCTCAAAAGGTGAAGTCTCATAACTCTTAACTGATCTGCAAACCAGTTTTGAAAGAGAATAATGACAACGCTGTCAGGATTGTGTATTTTGGAGGCCAGAGATTTTGTCAAAATTCATTTTCTTCTGGTGTATTTGCTTTCTGTAGGTAATGGGATTGCAATATTACTTTTATTCCCAAAGTACTTAGAGTGTTTTGTTGTTTTGTTGTTTTTTTTATATCCAAGCCACTTTATTCATCCTTAATAATTAAGGAATGAAATGGATAATCAGCTAGTCATCTTCAAAAAAGGAAGAACAGATTGCCCACTGTTCTTTGGCATTGGGAACATTGCATGTCGTGCAGTCTTGCTAGCATCTGCTTAAAAATATGAGCATGGGCGTATAATGAATTGAACTATGCTTGAATCAGCCCCTTTTACAGAGTAAATGAAGACTTTGGAAAGTGTCTGGAAAGAGCCATAGCTGTTTTTTTTTGCTTGGTCACGTCATTGCTAGCTGCATTTTAGAAGGAAGGAATCATTAAACTAGGAAACTGAATGTATCCTAAAAATTTCTCTTTTGAAGTATGAAGCATCTGATTCCTTTTATAAAAGTAAAAATATGCATACATAAACACTTTTAAAAATTATCTACAATAAATAAGAATCATGAATATATTTTCTTATTTTTACGCCACTCACATTTTAATAATAATAGAGGGTAATTTAGTAATGCAATAAAGGATAGACGGATACTTGATGTTTCCTCTTTATTGGGGTTTTTACTCCCCCCCAAAAATAATTTTTCTTTTGAATTATATCTTCTTTGTACAGGTAATCCTTGTAGAATAGATGCTCATTTTATAAAACAGAGTAATGCATTATACTTTAAGACCTGATTCTGCTAGCGTATTAGCATGGAAGAACTCCTCATCCCTTAAGGATGTCCAAGCAGAACTGAGGACTTAATATATTTACAAGTGCAAAAGGATGATTTTGTTATTATAAATTTATTCTAAATAATAAATGAATTTCTGACTCGATACTGTATATTTTTATTTTTTTTAAGCTAAGAATGGGGATGAAAAACTGTTTCTGCCTTAATTTCATGTTGAAGACTTTTAGTGATTTTTTCATATATAAAATTATAGGAATTAAATTAATGTGGGAATAATATTTTCAAATTAGATGACAAACTCAAATTACTGTAACCACACTGTAGAACCTTAATTTATGTGGTTCAATTACAAACTTTATTTTCTATAATATGGATTTGATTTTGGTTTTCAGAGAATGCTTCCAAATTGTCTCTGACACTGTCATCTGGCTTTCATTATACAGTTACTTGTTTATTACTCCTTTCAGAAACAGTGCCTCTAACTTTTTCCTTGAACAAAAAATAAATGAACTGCATGGTAATATACAGTCTTATGCAATACATACGTGCTTTCTGTTTATCTGTCTAGAGATGTATATAGCTGATAGCTTGTGAAGTGGAATTGAGACAGACTAATAGGTTGCTTTACTGATTGCTGATACACATGATTAACCCTTTACTTCTGTTGCTTTTCTGTGGTCATGTCGGTTTCCATTTCTTACATATGCTGTAGTCAATTAAATCAAAATAAGATCTAAATCAAAACAAACCATCCATGCAATTTATCATCAGTATGATGACATACTTATTGATTCCCTGTTTTTCTAAATTTTAATTAATTATATTAAATGAAGTTAAAGACCTATATTCTGGTTATGTTCATGTCAAATTCAACTTAATTACTTCTCTAGAGTGCAGAAGAATACATTATGAGACCAGAGACAGAGATGAAGTCCTTTTAGAAATTCCTCATTTCAGCAGACTTCAGGAGAAACATTAAGCTGATTTTTCTAAAGCATGAATATCTGGCTTTGATAAAGAATGAAAGATGACACAAGAAAAGAATATTTATCTTTACAATGTTAATATTTTAAATACACTTGTCAGTTGTACCTCTAAAATACTATCTAAAAGCTCAAAACTAATTGTGCAGATGACTTCTACATACTAAAGTTTGGTGATAAGCAGGAGAAGCAAAACTGGAAACAGTAAACAAAGCACATACCCCCTTTCTTGTCTTTGTTCTTTCAATTTTGGAAAAGTGAGTGCTTCTTGTTTTCTCTTTCTCTAGGCTTTTATAAATTGGTGCTTTTTAAATTTTCTATTTTATTGGTTTGGTAGATTTACTAAGCTTTTGTTTCTTCATGTTTTATTACTGGATACTCCAACATAATAATATATTGTGTGACTGAAATTGTACCAGCACAGCACCAAAATCTTTTAAAAAACCCAGAGCAGCACAGGAATGGAATTACTGTCACTGTAAGAGCAGAGTAGGACAAAGTAGCAGACTTATTCTTACAATTCTCTGTTACTACTTAATTATACATATAAGGGGTTTTTTATTACATGTGCATATACTATATCTAATATTTGAATTTAAAGGTGTAAGTTGGACATTACAGAAATAAAATTTCTTTAAAAGTGTGGATCATGTTTATAAGACTTTGGTTTTGCTTCTGAAGACATATTTGCAAATTTATTTTGTTTTACTGTTTGAAAAGATGGGTTTTTCTCATGAAAAATAAATGTTTTCCAACTATGCATAAGCTAGCCATATTCTGACGGATGTACATTAGTATACCATTTCTTCAAATGGTTCAGAATATTTTAAGAACTATAACAACCCTGAACTTAAATCTGGACCAAGAGGAAGCATGAAATTGAGGAGGAAAAGGACAGGATGAAGTACCTTCATCTCTTACTTATAAAAAAATAAAAAATAAAAAATAAAAAAAAAAGAACTGATTGGATCATAACCAGTTCAATATCAAAGGATTTAAAATCTTTGAATAGGAACTGAGATGGCATAACAAATAGGAACTACATGCCAGCACTATAGATAGAGCTTTTGGAGTCCTGTTATTACCCTTGAGCAGGGTTTTGGGGAAAATATTTCTACTTGTTAAAATTACATTAGAAGATTAAAACATTGAATAATAAAACCAAGGTATAAAATTTGCTTCTGTGCTTGAACCAATGGTTTACATAGGGATGAATTTCCTTCATCCTCTGAAGGTATGGAAGGATTTTAAATCTAAGACACACTGATGCAGAAGGTTCCATAGACCTTCCAAAATAATACTTATCTTTTGAAATGTCTCTTCCACTCAATTATGGATATGAATTCCAATTAGTTTGTTGGCAGATGGTGAAAGGAGTCAATGATTGTTCCTTACAGAGGATGGACGGCCAATGTTTAAGTTATCGTTCTGTTTCCACTGGTAATGCTGCTAGTTTAAAATTATCAATGTAATTACAGTGTATCCAGTTCCCTAATAGGACTGTTTAGACTGGGACTTTAACAGCATTTCAGGTGAAAATCCACATATATAAAATGTTTTTATTCACACTTACATTAGATGTCGGAGCCCTACAAAGGTTACAAGTAGTTTATTTCTGAACATTTTCTTAATCATTTTGGTCTAAACCTCAATATGAAAGGACTCCTTTCTCTCAGCCTACCAAGTGATTTGCTCTAGAACTTATTTTCATACATTCCAAATGGAATTATATCTATTAACAGGAATTCTGTATATTTAAGTGTTATTTAAGCAATAAGGTTCTAAACAGATGGAGTCATGTAATTTGAGGAGACTAGTAAGCCCTCAGGCTTAGCCCTCTTCATCTTCAAAGAGGAAAATAAAACTTCAAATAATGTCTGAAAAAGGATGGAAAAAACATAGTCTACAGTATTACAACACAAATAAATTACTAGCTTAATTGAAAAGTGACTTTCTGCCCCCTCCCAGTTTACTTCCAACTCAGCTGTGCTGTTTTCAGAAGGAAGATGTCATACAGCAATGAAACTGTTGTGCATACAGATGGTTCTCTCTTCCTGTAGGCACAGACAGCTGTACCCATCCTTGGCAATCGTATCAGCACTTTCTACTAATTATCTTTTCAAATTGCTCTGATTATCCTCAGCTCTTCCCAGTAGAAAGTCATGGAAGTTTAGTTTTTTTTCTTAACTCCGTAGAATTAATGTTATTTTCTGAGTTTGATTGCACATGCATGCCTCATACATACAGAAATCGTGAAAGTGCACAACCACAGCACAAGGTTACTACTGAACATAGGAAATTTGTAAAACTTATATACTTGACAAATTTTGCCTAGTAAATCCAAGCATTCTGCAAATTGTAATATTTTGATTGTTTCATTTTTCCTAATCATGACAGTACAAATCTTTTCAATAAGAAGGAAAGGAAAAAAAAATATGCTAGTAGAAAATGTACCAATTCAAATGTACAAATGTTTCTACAGACAATTACTTCAGTCTGAAAATGAAATGAAAACATCTACCAGAATGTAGGTTTTCTTATATTTTCAGGACTGCATATATGGACCAGGTATTCAATTTTTTTATAGCTTTTAGAGACTGGCCCCATCATTGACTGAATGTCTTTCCTCATTCACAGCACCTTGGGAAAAAAGACAAAACACAACTATATAAAGCTATCTGTCAGATTCTCTGGAGGTGGAATCATTCTGCTATCCCAGAGCCTTGACCTACACTGATACTGAATTAATCTCTTCCAAATTCTGAGGTTCTCATTGAGTTCAAACTCCTGGATGTGACTCCAGGTGTGTGACTTTCATATGAGTAGCTGTAGGATAGAGAAGATACATTACACAGTGGTGTAAGGTATCTTGTATAAATTCATTGTTACCACTGTACTTCAAAATAAGGTGGCTGCCAAATTAGCAATTATCTCAATTAACTGAAAAGTAGCCACTCCTCAAAAAATTGAAAAACAACTGTTTAGACAAATATATAGCAAGCAGTATTTCTCTTATTGAGAATATTCACTTTAATGGTGTTTACTGATATTTTAAATACATGCACTCCCATCTCATTATCATGTGCTTGAAAACTGTGGTATATCAGCTACAACAGGCAAAGTCAACATTTTTCGCTAGTCCACATTCAGATAATGTTCCTCATTGTTGTAAAAACTGGCATATTTAAACTATGAGGAGAAGAGGTTAACTTTACATCTAAAGCTCCATGCTATTCTGGTAAGAGGTGACAGGAACAGTTTCATATCTCAAGAATTAATAGAAATGATTAACAGAATTAATCTCATACAGCTATGGGAAAAAAACCACATGTGTTACAAAGTTTATTCTCCTTATGTTTAAATTAACTCCTTCCTTCTTTACATCTGGATTGATATATCATAATCATGACACTAATGAAGCAATAAAGGTGGCTATGTTTATACTATGTCTCTAATATCCAGCAAATGTAGTTATCAAGACCTACTATTGAGATTTCAGGATTTCGCAAAAGGAAAGCTGATATTTCAACAAGTCTATTATGTATTCTGTACATTACGTAGTGGATTAAGCATACAGTTGAGTACTGTGATAAAGTAAGCCTATTCTCTGAAAAAAAGTACAGTAATAGAGTTCAAGTTCTCTTATCTCCTGATGATGCAATAGGTCAAAAAATTAACTTTTTGTTTGTTTGTTTGTTTTGTTTCCTTCATCTGTTAGATGAGTCTTGATGACTGGAATATTCAAGAAGGTATATAGTCTCTTTTAATGCACCATGATCATTAAGAACTTCGATAACCTTAACTTAATTAGCATTTTGTTAATGAAGTTTGAGAAAGATAGTAATGTTCCCCAATCTGCAATGGTTTTATTGCTTATAGTACTCGCGGGAGAATTTGTATGAGAATTCAAAGTATTATCTTGATTCTGAATAATTTTAAATATAGTGGTCTTAAAAAAAAAAGAGCCATGTAGAAAGTTCTCCTGTGATAGAACTTCGCAGCATTATTACTGGTTGAAAAGCAGAGATTTTACATACTGGAATGTTTTCAGAAAAATATTTATATTTTTTGTGAAGTATTTTTTGCAATTTAAATTTAAAAGTATTTCTTCTTTTTTTTTTTTTTTTTTTTTTTTTTTTTTTTTTCCATCCTCCAGACAAAAATGGGATCATTCTATTTCCCTAACCTCCTCTCTTGCCAAGGCAAGGGGCATAAAAAATGTCAAAAAATACATTCACCAAGACATTAATTTCTCCAAGATTTTCATATATGAACCTTTTCCCTCATCACATTCCTGCCACTCAAAGCTCAAAGCTGTTATCAAACTATTTTGTAAAAACAGTGGTGCATTAGGGAAGTGGCAATGAAAGATTCAGAGAAAGCATGTATCAAGCATTCCAATTCAGGAGTAACTTGAAATCTGAGAGGTGATCAAGAACAATTCTTCACTTGAAATTAATCTTTACAGTCTTAATGCTAGTAATTTTTCCATTTTCAGCATAGTGAAATACTAAATACTGAAATATTGAGAGCTAGAAAAAAAAACCAATCTTCAATGGTAATCACTGTGGCTGCTATATTGCTTTCATCTTCTCCTTCTCTCTCTTACAGTTAGGGGGATGCTGGTGCATATCTGGACTCCACCCAGATTTGGGATCAGCAGGTACCAGAGGTGTTCCCAGGTTCCCCTGGGATATCATGGATATTGTAATAAGCAATGGTTATGAGTAACTTTCGTGTTCAAATAACTTCCATCTTCAGTGTAATCTAAACCAAAGTATCCTAATAGAAGCAAACAATAAGTTCACAAATCAAAATATGTTATTATGTTCTCAAAACGTACTCAGAATTGTATATTTAAAATACAAAACATTCTTTTGGTTTCTTATTTTTTGTTTGTTTTTTTGCTTGGTTGGTTTTTTTCCCTGTGGAAGTATATTTCTGTACTCAGTTTTTCCACTTATGTTTTAGACAGCAAAATGGCATAAAATAAATTCTAAAAAGGTTCACTAATGAAAATAACGGCAAATGTCTGCCACACCTAGTAACTTTCTCACAAAGGTTGTCTGAGTTTGCAAGTGAGGGTAAAGCAATACAGCTTCATAAAAGAATCTGGAAATTTCTAGGTAGAGACTACTCAAAGATCAGGCACTCTATCTGGAAGAATAAACAGAGAGAGACTTCAGCACATAGGGAGGATTTAAATTCCTGTGAGGCATCTGCAGTAGTAGTCTCTCAGAAATGTATTGCAGAAATGGAAAGAGACATTTTTGGTCTTGTCTCCTTGACCTGTTAGCCCAAGGCCAAAGAGGGAGGTTTTTTTTAAAAAAAATATTAAAAACTCCCTATCAACTATATGTTAAAAATACTGTAAAAGTTTGGAGGGTTTTCATAAAATGCAAAGCACCAGCTGAATTTGCATAGACAGTACAAATGGAAAATGGGGATTAATGACAATCTGTTCTTTTTTACAATAAAGTTTCTTTATCCCAAAACAAATTCTATGTGAAATCAGGATTTGTATATTTGACTTTAAACAACAATTCATTACCTTTAGCTATCATTTTCAGGATCAAAAGACTGACTTTTGCATCACTTACTTCAACAATCATGAATGTGTTAAATGGTATATTTAAAATTTACTCCTAGGAAATCTCTAGAGCCATATGAAAGAACTGCAATTATGATCACCCTGTACACTTACAAGTTTTGGTATTAAAGGATTGTTTAACCACTTATGTTTATCATACTTTATATAGTACATAGGATGTTTGTTGGTCTAATAAAAACTGAATCTAAGCAGATAAAGCTATCATGAATCAAGGTCACATCTACATATTATTTATACACTTCTAATTGATTTAATCAACATGACAGTGACTGCCATTATAACTTTTTTTTTTTTTTTTTTTTTT
>VWZK01002050.1:55509-66983 GCA_013396935.1 Baryphthengus martii
TTTTGAAAAAGCAAAGTTACAGTGCCTATAAGGAAGAAACTTCATGTTTTCAGGGCAAAGTAGAGACATGATTTTGCATGATTCAGTAAATAGAGCTATAATTTCCAAAAGGCTAACTGTAGCTTGAAAAGGAAGGAAAAAAAGAAAAAAAAACCCAGCAACCCAACATCCTAGATACCACTGATGGGATCTTAAACCCATGATTACATGAAAACAAAGCTGATGACATATGGAAATCCAAGAACTGTTTCTATGACTAAAAAATGGTTTTGGTTCTAAGAAATTAAAAAGATGCTTCAAATTAATTCAAGCAGTCATTCAAATAAATTCTTTGTTGCAGCAAAGTTAAATAACCTTTTTTTTTCAGGATACATCAATAAAAAAAAGAAAAATAGCACATCTTGCCTGGATCAAAACTACAAAATTTTTATGGTTGTTAAATGACCAATAAATATGAGTTCATAACTAAAGTCATGGATTTAAGTTATACACGTAGCAAAATGTTGTCAGGAGTTTCTTTACATTACTATAAAGAAAGCAAAGTGAACTACTGGATTATACACCAAATATCAGTAAAACCTTATTAGGCCTACATAATATTTAAGAGCATTACAATCAAATTATTTTACCTTTGACAACTAAACTCCCTTTAAAAATTATAATATTACTGTTGATTTTGACAGAATTGGTATTTTATATGTTGTAATATATATTTTTAAGAAGTTATCTTTTGGACTTGAAAAATTTTAGAAGAGTTTCAGCCACTTGTTTCTTATCTGCCAGAAATATTTTGGAAATATAGATGTACATCTGAATTATAGATGTATATCTGAATTACCACAATAGGGAATATAATTTTGAAGATGCAGGAATGTATCAGCTTGTCTTTGTAAGATGGTAATGTTTATTATCTTTAGTTTAAAGGATTTTAACAAGTACTCCTAGTATTACAATTAATTTTGTACAGTAAATAATATTTATTAAATTCTGAGTTAATAACATCAAAAGTGATAGGACCATGAAGAAATTGTAAGATATTTAGTAACTTCTATGTCTCTATCAATGCGTTAACACATATGCTAATAATACATTATTCAAACTAGAAAATGTAGTCTGTATGTTGAAACTTGGCACATAGCATTTATTAAAGATTCTGTTGAAACAAAAGTGGTGAGAAACTACACAAAACAGATGGCAAAGAAAAAAACAAAAATTGAGAGACTTTCAATAAAGACACGCTCTCTGGAATAACAGACTCAATATTTTGATTTTACTGAAGATTACTATAATTTGACTTAATCACAGCTCAAAAAAGACGGTAATTTAACTATATCATAAATATATCCATAAATCAAATTATAAATTTGAAAGAAGACTAGATATGATTTGTTTGCATGAAATATCTATTGAGGTAGGAGTTTCATTAGGTAAATGTTCATACTGCAGGATATTTTCATTAGTAAATGGTTGAATATTTCTTAATAGAATCTTATTTTATTAGCAAATTAAATCATTTTGTTTTCAAGTACCCATTTAACTACATTAAAGAATGAACTGCATCCACTCAACTAATGGAAAAGAAATATTGTCCTATGATAAAGAGATCTAAACAAGTTCCAAAAAGGTTCTCCATGGTCAGTAGGTGGTCATTGTAATTCAGTTAGGGATTAAATGCCTCAGAATAAGATCCATAAATAGTAATATACTGAGGGAGCTGTCTGATGTAGTTCAAGAATGAATTAACCATGAGGGCACATGGTTCAAAGATTTTACATATACACTGTTAGACGAGGTATGTGCTCCAAGGCATTTGCAGGGTAGTCTATCACATCCTTTCATATAGTCACTTGGAAATAGAAATGCTAAGGATGTGTCTTAAACTGTTTTTCACTCAGAGGAGGGGACAGCAAATTCTGTCAGCAGGAAGATAGCTCCATCTGCACAAAGATTTACAAACAGTTAGAAATAGCATGACATGTAACATGGCCAATCATTGCAACTGAAGAGCTACACTTAGTTCCTCATCTGTTCATAAAATATTCTGAAATATGGTAAGATCTTCAAGAATATGCAAAGAAGAAAGCTAAAAGTGAAACACACCACCAACAAAAATATTTGTGTTACTAAATCCCAGTATTTTTTATAGTGACATATGTATGAACTGAAATGATGCTCCTGTTTTCAGAAAACTTTTAAATTATTTGAAAAGTTTTTGTTGTTTTTTTTTAATCATTCTTCCTTTAATTCACTTTATTTATAATTCAGCACATGCTACTCATGTCATGTTCGAAGTATTACATAAAGCTAGCTGCTTCTGGGGGGTTTTGCTGCAAGCTTTCAGTTCTGAAGAAATAATGTCATAGCCCCATAAAGAAAAATGGCCTCATATTCTCAAACACCTGACTCCTTTTTCAAGCTATTGGGTTTACTCAGTCATATAAGCTTGGGAACCTAGAAGACTTCTCCTCCCTTACGTCATGAATGAAGTGACACACTTTACTTACAAGAGAGAAGGAGCAATACACTTTTTTGATACAAAAAATTTAACAAGATTCCATGGTAAATGTGACAGTGGTTTAACAAGATGTGTGGTCAATGGTTTACATCTAGAGGATTAGAGATGCAAAATCTATCCTTTATATCACTTAGATAAGATTTTGAAGTTTAATCAATTATTGAGAGTCTGTTGTGGCAAGGAATTTCTCAACCTCAAGGAGTAACCTTGAGAAGCATCTCTACTCAGGATGAGATCCTGGAATGCAGCCCACTGCCATGCAGGACAGCTCAACCAGCCCTGAGCTGTCCACTATTTATAAAGTAAGACGATTGACTTATAGTCGTATTTGCATACCAGCAAGACAGCTAGGTCACTGTTCCAGACAGCCCTTGGCTACCATGTTGTCATCCACACCCTAAAGTTCACAGTAAGTTGGATGTAGCCATCACAGCTGCCACTGGTGATGCAGAGGAGCGCACTGCCACACCATGTCTACTGGACCTCCTATGGCAGGAGGTCCTCCTCTAGGGCCTACTCCCAGTTCTACTTGGTCCCCTAATCTGCCCATTAGTGAGGCTAATGTGTATTGATAGTCTGTTGTATATACATACACAGACATGCACTTGCATATATACATATATACATGGACAGCAACACAGATCACAGGCTGACACACACTCATGTGAACACAGACAGTACTAATGGCTTCATCCTGCTCCCCTCCCTGGCTAAGCAGGATGGAGATCCAATAGAGAGAATATATATAGCATCATAGAATAATAGAATTGTTCTGATTGAAAGAGATCTTCAAGATCATTAAGTCCAATTGCTAACCCAGCACTCCCAGGTCACCACTAAACCATGACCCTAAGCATCGCATCTATACCTCCAGGGATGGTGACTCCACTGCTTCCTTGGGCAGCCTGTTCCAATGCTTTACAACCCTTTCAGTGAAGAATTTTTTCCTAATATCTGATCTAAACCTCCCCTGGCACAGTTTGAGGTAATTTCTTCTTGTCCTATTATTCACTATTTGCTTCATGTAAATGGACCCTTTTATTCCCTTATCCCTCTAATTCCCATACTTGTTCCTGCCCAAATCACCTAAACCTCTCCCTTTCCCCACCTTTGGTGTCTCCTTTAAGCATTCTATAACCAATTCTGTGCAATCCCCAAATGCTTTTCTCCTGCATCCCATAATGTGTCCCACAGCTCTGCATAGTGACTTCCTTTATTCTGAAAGATGCTCTGGAGAGCTGCTTCTGATGATTCATTCTGATGACTCTGCTGGGAGAGTCCTGGGAGGGGCTCAGACAAGGCATTCATCCTTTGGGAGTCTTCAATTTGGATTCCTTCCTACTGTTGTCTCCCTGTGCTCTTCTACGTTTGTGGAGAGGCGCCTTTGATGGGATGCTGGCTCTCCTGTGGTGAGCCTGGGAACACCAAGGACAAGGTTACTAAGCAAGTTACTGCTCCCATCATTGTTTCTCCATGCCTTCTTTTGTGTGTGCAGACGAGCTTCTTATCACTTAACCTAACACAATTTCACTTTAAAAGCTCCTGGTATTAGAACTGTGCTAATATAATTCACTCAAATGTTCCATACAGTTTGCTGACACTATATGTTTGGGGACCAGTCAGAGGATGATATACAATCTTGATACTGTAAGTAAGATGTTTATCAGTCAATCTTCTGCGTAACTAAGGGACTCTAATGAGCAGCCTTGGATTCCTCCTAATGTAAAAATGCTGCTGACTTGTCAAAAGCAAAGGGCTAAAACTATAAAAAATGTTCAGAGAAATCACAATCTTCCAATTGTTCTGCTGTAACAGTTGCAAATATATATACAAGACGTGCAGGTACCACTAAGTAATATTATGTGATGAAGCAGTGTAACATTTTTGTATTTAAATAAATGGAATAATATGTTAAAATATCTAAGATGAAAATGATAAATACATCTTGTTAACAGACAGCTGCAGACTTTGCTGCACATGCATTAATGTACTGGCCACACTTAAAAGCTGCTACAAGTGCAATTTTTATGAGAAATCTGTGAATATAAGCACACTGTAAGATTGCATCTAGCGTGTATAACGTACTAGGGACTGTTGTCTGGTCAGCTGGTCAGCTTTGCTTGCATGTTCTGCACTTGAATTTGGCCCCAGTCAAAATCACATCAGTACCAGTTTACAGTTTATAAGTAGTATGATAGCACACCAAA
The DNA here is from genome assembly GCA_013396935.1 of Baryphthengus martii. Taxonomy (NCBI): domain Eukaryota; kingdom Metazoa; phylum Chordata; class Aves; order Coraciiformes; family Momotidae; genus Baryphthengus; species Baryphthengus martii. The sequence goes on from VWZK01002050.1 coordinate 60,232, forward strand.
CAGTATTCTCCTGTACAGTGCAGTTTAAAGGACTTCAGTATATTAGAGTGTATATCTGTATAGTCAAGTATCTTAGCTTCTCAGTTGACACCTGGGTGCTGATCCCTAACTGTCCAGACTGTATAAACATTTATGTGTCCTAAGGCTCTCTTTTATAATGACCTTTGAGAATGAAGAGGTTGACTAGTAGGTCTCAGGGTATTTCTGAGAAGGCAAAGTTAGAATCAGTTGCTCAAGCAACTTTTGGATCACACAGGAGAGCACAAGTCAAATGTTATTCACCTAGTGTGAGTCAGAGTGTTTGGGTTGTTATGACCACAAATTTGGGAATATGGTAATTAGTTTTTGCATATTGTTGCCTTGTTTTAAGCAGTGTGTGTCAAGTCCCAATTGTATAAAAAAAAACCCAGTGATGTGTGCTTTGATAACTGTTCCCAGTTGACACAGACAGAGCACATGATGAAAGTTAAATAAATCCAATTTAATTACTCACATACATGTTACTTACACAATAAACATGTTTTAACAGGAAAGTGAATGCAATGCAGCAAGGAATCTTGTCTATGGTTACTACTTGATAACAACCTATCTTTTTTGGGGCCATGGATATTTTCTCTGACTTATATTAAAAATTAATGATATACTATTTTAATATCTCTTAGAAGTTTTTAGATCTGACTGATTTAAAATAATCTGAATTATATAACCTTCTAAAGAAACCTCAAGCAAATTTGTTTGGTTTCTGATGGTCTCTCTCATATGAATTCCCAAATTACTCTTAACTATTTCTAATTGAACTCGATTTTTGCTTTTTCCTTAATCTTTTTTCATTCTCTTATTCTTTCTTTTACCCTGCCAACTCACATCTGTTCTCATTTAGAGTTTTTGTATTCCTATATATCACCACTTCTTAGCATCCCATAGTTATTGCACTTTCTTTTTACTTATCCTTTTTCAATAATACATGAATTATTTTTCCCAAGTTTATGTTCTACTTTGCATTCACAACCACGCAGTAACAAAATGAACATCTAAAATTATCTCTCAGAATTCTACTCACTTAAAAATAAAATGAGGTTTCAGCCTCCTAAGGCTTGTTAGTACGTATAATCAGTCCCCAAGAAAATAGCAATTTCAGAGACATTCTCATGTGCCTATTCAGTTCACGGACTCTTAATTGGGCACTAAAGGTGCTTGAAGGACTTAAGATACTATGATATTTCGTATGTTTTCTTTCCAAAATGAGCTTTTCAGGATAAATACACTGACATACCATGGAAAGTTTCACATAGCAAAATTTGCTTTTTACTTCTTATACATGTCTTTTAAAAGTATATGCACATTTAGAGCCAAAAAGTAGTGTAACTTAAAACACTTATACATCTTATTGTATTGTGATTATTGATGTAACATGAGAAAATGAAATATTGGTTTAATTGGCATTATGACAACCATCTAAAGAACCACAAGGATATAACTACTTTACTCAAAGTCTTGCTTTGTTCAAATCAATTCACTCAAACACCTGCTAGCAAGTATGCATTGCTTTTTAGTAAAAAGTATATCTACATACTTTTTTTTTAACTACAAAGTATGACTACACACATTTAGATACAGGGAAGATAATGCTGCCATTTTTAAAATGTTTTTTATTGCGTTACCTAGAGTCTTTTCTAGAAAATTAGATATTATCAAAGAGATCTGTTATCACAGAAACATCCAATAATTTATCCCTGTAAAATTAAAAGCTAGCATATTGTCATTATAGCATCCATCATACAAATCATAAATCCGTTGCTTCACAATTAAAATTGTAATTAGCTTCACAGTGAATACTATGAATACTATTAATAACACTTACTGCATATAGGCAAAACCACTTGTCAATAGAATAAAAGACATTTCTTTTAGATTCATTTCTTTCTACAGCAGGGTAGAGAAGGTAGGTGTACACAAAAGGTTTTGTAAAGATTTTGATATGTGCATCAATAATTCTGTGTCAGCTCTTGAAGAAACATGGAGAGGTAGGATCTTAGATAAGATTCAGATCCACACAAAGACATCTAAAATTAAACATCTATGTGTAGTGTGGTGTCTATAAGCTATTTATTTGAATTCTTGTTATTGTCAGTATTTGGAGCTCAGTTCGTTTGTACATAGACGTTTGTCTAGTGCCAATAAAATGATCTTGAGGCAAAAAAAATATGAACTTCATCTGCCCAGCCATTTTAGGTGAAGTGGCGTATCCCATCAAAACTCTAGATGGTGCCCAGAATTTAAGATTCACGCAAATCCGGTTTTCTGTCTAGCAATGCCGTGTGGTCTTGAAGATCCATCACACCTTAACTAGCAGTAGTGCTCTAGTCTATAATTAAATTCTGCCAACAGGTTCTAGGAAGCTGCTGAAATGACTTATAAGTAGTTTCTGTGATGAAACAGTTTAAGTAAGCCTTTTACTTTACAGTCTACATTTACTATGGGCTTGGTTAATTTGGCCACGTATATTAATCTCTGGTAATTTAATGTTTTCGGGCATTCTGCCTGGAAGCCAGTTTTCTCCCAAGATAAATCCTTCCTTAGGTGTTTTCACAGATAGTGTATCCTGTCTGTTTTTCCTGTATCAGATATCGTAGGGAAATAGAAATGACAAAAAAAAAGTTAATTAATTATGTATGGATCAAATCACTAGTGCTACTTGAGATATCTCAATTATTCAAGATAGACTGGGTAGAAGATTTATGAGAAGCCTGTACCTGTTAGAGGACCAGCTGTTGAAGGCCAGCCAGGTTTCTGTGACTGATCCTCAGCTAGAGCTCAAATATGAACTTATTGCTCAGAGAGGTTATGGAGCAATCTGGAAATGGTCCTTGATGTCTAACTCTAGGTAGACCTCCTTGGGAAGGGTAGCTGGACCAGATGACCTCCAGAGGTCCATTCCAACTTCAACCATTCTGTGATTCTATGATCAAAGGATACTCTCTTCAAAGGACACACAGAAGCACAGAAGTGAGACTTTAAATTGTGACTGTGAAAACAAGCAACTAGCTAATTTTAATTAAAGACTTCCAAAATTAAGCAATTTAAAGATTTTGCCTCTACTCTCTTTTAATTTTATTGCATAAATGTTCTCACTCTCTCTTTTTCCTTCTTTCACATGATAGAACATTTCAAAATCTAGTCTTGCATTCACTTTTCTCAGGTGGATAATTTTTTCAGGTAGTAATTAAATTGCAGTAAAGGACCACCTACTTTTCAGAAAAACCAAAACACATGAGGTTCCTAAATATCACACAATAGCGGAAAGGTTTTAAGATATCTACAAACATGGTTTTGAAATATTGCAGATGCAGCTCTGCCAAAAGCAAGCACAGTAATTTGGGATTCAAATGCCTGCTTTGTTGTATAAGATACAGATAACTCTTCAGTTTGATGATAAAAGAGTTTGTCCACATATAAGAGTTAGCAGGAATTATCTTTGTCAACAGAAAAAAAAACAAAACAACAACAAAACAAGTAGGAGAGAGAGGAGGATAGTGGAAATGCAAAAGGAAAGAGGGAGATGCAAATGAAATCATCTTTAGATTCAAGTGATGTAGTTTTGTTGGTTGTTTTTTTTCATAGTTTTTATTGCCTACTACTGGCAGGATAGGTCAGCAAATAAGGTGATCTGTATAGCAATCTACTAACATGCACTTTGAATTAATTTGTCATTAAATACCCTCACAAAAGCACTAAAAACATCTCATTTTAGAAAAGATTGCAAGTTCCGTGAAAATATATATTGGAAGAAATATATTTTTTATGTTGAGATTCTCCTGTAGAATAAATCTTGTCAGAAGTATTTTTAAAGAAATGTAATTTAGAATGTCCACATTTTAAGGGATTAAATCAGAAACCTATCATTATGCTTAATGCAATTAATTTTTTTATTATTCAACTTCTTAGAAAGGCTATTACACTACTGCTCCTGTGCTCCTTAGACAGTAGTTCACTACATGGAGATTTTTACTACATTGAACTAAAATTCTATGCTACTAACAAAATAATAGAAGTATAACATAGACTGCTGTAGGGGGCAATCATATCTATTCATATACTGGAAAAGAAAACAAATATTGCACTTTAAGATATTTTATATGCTTCATAAAGCTTTGACAAAACATAGCTTAGCACTGTAATTTTATTGTGTTTCAGTTATTTAACACAATAGCAGCCACACTCCGGAAAGACATACTTTGTTTATATTAAATTTACTTTACTAATTGAAGGGAAAGTAAATTAAATAAGTTCATTTTTATTGTAGAAAATTCAAATGCATTTATTTTGCTGTTCACATTTTTATCTTAACATAGTTTTGGAAGATTTATGTCCCTTAAAGAAAAGTTTTCTGTTTTTCTGGTGAAGCAAATTCCACATTAAGCTAAGATTATATTTCTGCATGTAAACACTTTCTCTGACACTTAGGTAGGAACTGTGATTTAAGCAACTGAAACATTCAACTCATTCAAATTTCTCTGACAAAAAAAAGGTTGCATCACTACTGACTTCTATGATCTATTTTTTCTTAAGGCTCTCAAAAGAACATAAAACTGGTTTTGTTGCTCTCTATGGTCATTTTATCACTTTTTAAATTAAATGTGCTTCTGTAGAGACACATGTTTTGGTTTCGTTTGGTTTGGGTTTTTTTAACATGCAGACTGAATAACGCTTTCACAATCAAGTCATTCTGAGCCGAAGGCATAGCAAGCAAACTGAAAACAGTTCACTTTGATACTGTTTCCAGAAACATGACCTACAAACCACAGTATTTTCTACAATAGCTGCCTGGCACCAATCTCACAGTTTTTTCTTTTCTTGGGCTTTGATATACCCTGAGAAAGTACACATACTACTTGTCTCATATCAAAGAGGGTTAGAAACCAAGGAATTACTGTTTCAGTATTTAGCACATTTGTACCTGAAAATGTGTCTTTTATTCTATAGACATATACTTCACTGAAAAGATGATACTCTAACTTTTGGAGACAGATTGGGACAGTTAGAAGAAAAATTGAGATAGAAAATACTTGTAGAGGACTATCAGAATGCAATTATGAGTGAAGGGCATAATTTCATTAATTTGGGAACTGTGCACATATGTAAAATACAGCTATTACTTGACAGAAGCTCTTGTGTGGATTTTTTTGAGTGGGAACAGAGTATTTTGTCTGGGCTGTTTTAGAATTGTTTGCTTTTTTCTCCTCTCATTTTTTTTTTTTTTGAAACATAAATATGCCAGGTAACAGGAAGTCAATAACAAAAGTTTGCATCTTGCCTTATAACTACTATGTTGTACACAAACAAGTTGTCTTGCTCTTCTTTTGCAAATACACGAGTTTCAACACAATGATATTTTAAATGTAGAGGATCTTACTGAGATGTCCAGCTCATGCATTCTGAGAGACACAGTGCTGTCTACCAGTAACAAAATATATAATGTATATAAACTAAATGTCTGGCACCCAATTATGCAAAATTATTGGGCGTTTTATTTTCATACTACAAAGAAGTAACACATATTTATTCATATCCTCTGTCTCATAGTTAAGTCATAACCTAGAATGTCTGGGTTCTTACTATGAGCTCTTGCACAATGATATTCATCCCTTGGTTACAATACAGGAATTTGGACTGGAATTTAACATCTGGGTTGTTGAATACAGTTACAATCAGATGTGGGTAGACACACAACAGGCATTCAGTTTTCCATTAAGTAGCATTCCCCTACCATAAATTAATGTTTCAAAAACACAGTCATAAGTATTTGTGAGATGTTACATTGTATGCAGGCAATGGAAGAGTTTTTAGAAGTATAGAACTATCTATGTGCATACTGAGAAAGCAATGCAGCAATGGTTATGGCTTGACTACTTACAGCTATAGTAACATTTTATGATTCTATAAAGAATAATATATAAATGCATTTGATCTGAATGTGTTTTCCTATTCTTTACAGAAAAAAAGTGCTTAGATATTTATGTATGCTTTTTGGTTTTTGTTTGATTTTTTTTTTCCTTTCCATGTTTGTGTTGATTTTCTATGTCCTAGATAAGAATTTTTTCTGTTAACTATGAAAATAAGAGGGCTACTACCTAATAATGTGTCATTTTTTCATTTTTAATGGCTTTTATTTTCTTTTATTTATGATCTTACTTATCGTGTAAGTTAAAAGATAAAATTTGTATATATCGTATGAATACTTCTTGATCAAACATGACAGCCAATATTTAAACCCAATTCTGTTGTTAACATATCCAGCAAACATCGTATTATCTGGCAGCATCAATACCTGGCATCGAAAAAGACGGCTAGCACAGCAGTTTTCTAAGCATAGTTGACTGTGGAGTGACAGTTGCAACTAAGTGTATTATTACTTTGCCAAATACTGGATATTATCTGCCAGATTTTTGTTGCACTATGTCTAAGCCATATGTTGCACTATGCCTAACCAATATGGTCTCCTTCTATGACTGGATGACCCGCCTGGTAGATGAGGAGAAGGCTGTGGATGTGGTCTACCTAGACTTCTGCAAAGCCTTTGACACAGTCTCCTGCAGCAGCATCCTGGAAAAGTTGGCAGCCCATGGCTTGGTGCACAGGTGCACCCTGTGCTGGATTAAAGACTGGCTAAATGACCAGGCACAGAGAGTGGTTGAGAATGGTGTCACACCCAGCTGGTGTCAGATGACCAGTAGTGTCCCCCAGGGTTCAGT